>VXAX01002657.1:323641-347517 GCA_013399835.1 Leptocoma aspasia
AAAAACACAACCATGGCGAGTGAGAAACTTTCATGGGCAGGTTCAAAACAGGGAAGTTAACACGCCATGGATTAGAACGTTTCTGCGGCACTCGTTGGCGTGGAAATCAAATATACGTGACTTGGGCTTCGGGGGCTCCTCGGTCCCTCCCTCGTACCCTCGGGCGGTTCTGGGCCCGCCTGTGCCGCCGGCTCGGGGACCACGGTCCTCCCGGTTCCCTGCCACCGCACAATGGGCTGCGGGGGGCTGCCCGAACGCCAGCCGCCAGCCCATGCAGGGTCAGTGCTTATCTGCAGTACACTGGCTTAAGTTACAGGCATGCCCCCTGTGCGTCTCCGGCTTCCGAAAGTCTCCGGAGTCTCAGAAATACTTGAAACGTCGCATTTCTGTCGGAGCTACCATTGCTAAAGCAGTGGGACATGTTTTGGACGCCACGGGATTTGCATGAGCTCTCAGGAAAAGCCGGGGTTTGATGCAATGCAAAACTGATTTTTTTTTTTTAAATGGCATCTTTCGTCGTTTTATTCCTTCGAAATGCTCACAAGTTGTGAAGAAAAGTGTTTGCGTTATCTCTGCAAATGCTTCAGGAAGCCACGATGAACTCTTTTTTATATTGTGAAACTAAATCCATAAAGCAGTCATGATGAGTAACTCGGGGACGAGTCGTAATTGGGCAGAAACGCTGTTTTATCATCTGGAGGATTCTAGAGGGCTCCGCGTGAGTGAGAACTTACAGCAAGGTTTCCTCTCAACTGTAAAGAAGAGATCTATAAGCCATTGTTTATTTAATTACTGTTAATTTTCCACTTCTTTTCCATCAATTGGTTGCCAAGTTCTGTGTGATTTAATTGTGAACTTTACAACATTTAGTGTCCTTCTTAAAGCTGTAGCTCCTGGACTCATACAATTATGCAAGAAACTCAGGCTTATATTTTTTTAATGACATTTCTAGCCTGTGGGTTTGTGGATATGACCTTAAAGGCACAAAACTTAAATGCACAAAAAGGAAAAGGTGTGAAGCAAATAGAGTCATCTAAAAATGCCTTTTTTTTAATGTCACATTGTTTGGGTTTTTCTTTTTGAGGCAATCTCTCCTACCCTGTCTTTTTTTTCTTTCTTTCTTTCTTTTTTGCAAGCCAGGTATGATACTAAACAGTAGGGTTGACATAATACTAAGAAAAGAGAAACACAGAAATTGTATCTGGTTGCTCGTCAAATAGTTACTGATAGGTGCACAGTTCATGGGATATCAGGTAAGATCACTTGCACAAGATTACCAAAAATCTAGCAGCCATCACAATAGAACTTTCAACGTGTCCAACTGTGACAAGAAGTGTTATGGTTAGTATAACTAAGATATTAAATATTGCACCATTTCTAATAAATATATATTTGCTTTTTATGCTTCTTTTTACTTTATTTCTACAGCCTTTGAATAGCTCAAGTGAGCTTGGGCTAAGCTCCATTACTGTTAGATAAGCTTGTAGTTTGCTGTGATTTCTCCTGTGGCTGGGGTGCCACCCAGACACCGCCTTCCTTAGCCCTCCAATCTCAAATCTGTAACCAGTTTTTAAACTCCTCTGAAAATCTCAACTCCAATACTCAGATTTTCCCTCCTCCATGTAAACTTTTACTACCAGAACTTTAAGCTGTAGAGGCCAAGTGTTACACCCAAGACAGCCTGGATTTTGATTTTACCTTCAGTTAGTTTGAAGCAAGAAGGGGAGTCAGCTTACTCTGAAAACAATCAGACCAGAGTTGCTTTTGTCCTTCAGATTTTTTTGATAGAGGCACTAGAAAAGTAAATAACGGAGTAAAGCCTGTTTGTTTTACTGTTTTTTATCTTCCTGGTTAACAAGCAAGTTGAAAGAATCTAGAATGAGTGATTTAAGTGTTATTAGAGATTCAGCATGTTTATTTTGCTGAGGAGTCAATACACACAGCCCAAAGTTTGTTTTTTAAAGATGAACTTTGGACAAAGTTCAAAGGAAAAATAATCATCAGCTGTTACTGTAGATGCACACAGAAATGTTTCATGGTTTGTCTTAGAGCTCAGACCATGATGAGTATCTCACACATTGCCCACAGTGATCTCTGGGTCACGGCAAGGTGGAGTGGCTCAGACCATCTTCTTAGAATCACAGAATTGTTTGGGTTGTAAGGGATCTTAAATGTCGTCTAAGTCCACCCACCCTGCCATGGACAGGGACTCCTTCCACTAGACCAGGTTGCTCAGAGCCCCATCCAACCTGGCCTTGGACACTTCCAGGGGTGGGACATCCACAGCCTCTCTGAGCAACCTGTTTCAGTGCCTCACCATCCTCACAGTGAAGAATCTCTCTCTAACATCTAATCAAAATCTACCCTTTTTCAGAATAAATCCATTATCCCTTTTTCTATCACTACATGCCCTTGTCCAAAGTGCTTCTCTAGCTTTCTTGTAGACTCCCTTTAGGTACTGGAAGGCTGCTATAAGGTGTCCTCCAGGCTGAACAGCCCCAACCCTCGCAGCCTGTCTTCACATGAGAAATGCTCCAGCCTTCTGATCATCTTCATTGCACTCCTCCAGTCTCCCTCCAGCAGATCCACATGACTCTCATGTTGGGGACCACAGAGCTGGACAAATCACTCCAGTTTCTCATAAGGTGCCATGAGGGCAGAGGGGCTGAATCCCCTCTCTCGCCTTGCTGGCTGTGCTGCTTTCAATGCAGCCCAGGATGCTGTTGGCTTTCTGGGCTATGAGCACACATTTCTGGGTCGTGTTGGACTTCTCATCAACCAGCCTGAACTCAAGCAGTTTAAGCCACAGACCCTGATTATCATAGACATGCCAAAAGTCTTTCCTTTAAAAACTGCGCATGTGCACTACTCCTTAGTTCAGACTTGCAATGCTGAAGAGAAGTGGTTCCTGCCTCTGTGCTACTTAGCTTCACTTCCACGTCAGCAAAAAGGGCCCCCATTTGTGTATATGAAGAATTCACCTTCTAGTAGTATGAGAAGTGGTTTCATGTACGAAATGGAAAGCAATGGTATAATCAGATGCACAGCTAAGTGTTTGAATAAACTGACTGGTTTTGTATGTTGGCTCTATACAGAGATATCTACCATGATTTCCTTTCAGTGAAAGGAAATCTTGCTAGAAGCTTAGGGGGAAAAAATCTCCTTTGCTTGTTGAGTCCTTGTGCACATAGTTGACCCACACACCTCTGCCTCTGAATGTGATGTTTGTGCTACTTATCAAAAGTCATAGTTCAGTTTGTCTGGGTTTTCCACTTTCTGCTTGATCACACCACTCTGAATGCTCATCCAGTCCCCTTTGCCTAGTTTTTATCCTAAGAGCACTTAGAAGTACAAGCCAAATGCAAAGCCTTATCAAAGTTAGTGGAAAACTCACAAAACTCAACAGGATTTGATGAGAACTTGTAAGCAGCTGCTAGATTTTATTTCTTATTGAATATTATTTCACCAGTTTGGGAGAATTTCAGAGAAAGAAGCACAGTCCATGTAAAGTATTAATGCGGGGGCATCTCAAGAATAATAGTCATTGCTAACAGTTATTGTACAAAGTTCAAAATAAAAAGTTACATCATAACATGCTAGTTTTGCTATAGCCAGCCCATCTTGCAGTGCTGTTTGTTGAGAATACTTAGAACAAAATCTGAGAAGGTATTAGTTAACATGCATAAACAGTCTTCTAGCAACTTGTGTTAAAAGGAATCAGCAGCAAGTGCACTGAAAGGTCACAGATTAGGTTGACAGTGGATTTCTGTTCCCCTGGTATTCAGCAACAAAACTGCCCTAAAAACTAAACCAAGAGTTAGTTACTTGCCTATTGCTGTTTTTCACTGTGCTTTTGGCAGGAATGCTAGATGGCTGCAACTAAGAGGGGAAATAGCCTGTGCAGCTTAAAAATGAAAGCCATAAGACCATTTCAGTCAAGACATACCCCAGCCTAAGAAAACAGCTGGGAATCTGTCTTTCTCATCAATGTTTGAACACAGGGTTATCTCACCAGCAGTATCCAGGCAAAGAGTGCCTTCTACAAGTAAATATCTTCCCCTTCCCAGGTCAAGGAAGGATAGGGCATCACTGACTTCCAGACAATAAGGAAAATTAACCAGACTGTTTAGACCACCAGTTGGGGCCAGAGCCTGAAAACATAATGTGCATGAGGCACTCGGTATTAAGGCCATCAGCCTCAGTGGAAATTGCATTGCTTAAGACAAAAACCTCTGACTTTGACTGGGTTATTGCCTTACACAGGAGTTATTGCTTACAGCAGCCAATGAAGCAGACCCCTGCTTACCCTGTCTCATCCCAAAACTACTTTCTGACTTGTCACCTGTCTGTTGGTCCAGCCAGGATTGGTGCAGCTGCAAATCTCACTCTCCTGATTCCTCTGCCTGGGAAGCAGCTAGGGTGAGCTAAACAGTCATAGGAGTGCATTGCCCAGCATCTGTATTCAGGTAAAAGTAATTCAACATTCAGGCTGCCCTGTTGCTTTTGTAAAATTCATGTTCTGCGGGCTGCCCTCAGCAGCTGAGCCAGGGAAGTCCTGTCAGCACAGCACAGCATTGTGTCTGCAGAGGGATTTCACTGGAGATGTAAGCTCTTCTGAGAGTAGCCTTGAAAAGAGACTCTGTCCTGCTGTCTCTTCCCCTGATCACTTACTGCTTTGCTTACCAGAGATATTGGTTATTTCATACAGAAAGTAGAGGACCATAGCTGAGAGGGAGTAACCTGGCCTGCCTGTTGCAGAGAGCATGGGGGACCTGTGAGGACTCACCACTGTCTCATACCTGCCAGCAGCTTCCAGAGCTCTTCTTCCTTGGCTTCCCTCTTAGGCTTTCAATCTTGTTAAGGTTTCAATATGTAAAGTCAAGAAGGTTGTCAGCTCCTTATCTAATCTGACCTCCAGCAAAACACTATTTCAACCAGTACTTCTATATCAGATCTGCAATTAGAGAGCATTTTACCTTTCACAAGCCATTGCTTTCTTCTTCTGAATGTGCATCTGCTTTCAGAGAGGCTGGTGATGTTGCTGCTTCCTTGCTGAAGGAGGATCTGAGGAGCGATACTGTCTCTGGGAGTCAAGAGGAATGGGTTTCCTTTCCTTTTATTTTTCCTTTCTCCTTAAGTAGAAGTGAGCAGTCATAAAGGGGACATTGCTCATGGCTCTCAGGTGGCTGGCCAGGCTGACTAAGCATGGTTTCGGATCCTGTACACTGTTTAGAATCACAATGAGCTAGAGATTGTGTGCCAAGATGCAAATGGTCCAGGGAAAGGATCCTCATTTTTAAGCCAGCAGTATGAAGTATCCTAGGAGCAATTGCAGTTCTATTATCAGATACAAGAAACTGGTTTTGACTCATTGTCCTTTTTGTTAAATAATATAATGCCCCCTAATTCAAGCTGATTTGTTGTAACATCCAACATGTAACATGTTGGTCACCCTACTAAGTTTTCAGCTGGCGATTGTTGGACCATTAGTGATTAGGGATATCTAGTCTCCATCAAAGTGCCCTTTTCCAGATGCTTTCACAAGAATTCTTCCACTTCTATTTTTGAGGAACTTGGGAAAGAATGTAGAACTGGAAAACTGTGGATGGAAATGAAACCACTGAGTATGTTTTTAAGGACTGCTGAAAGGAAATGACAACTTTTGTCATGAAGCATTTCAGTGTGTCACTAACCTGATAAGCAAATAGAAATGCACAGTGGTAAACCAAGGGCATGAGCCACAGACCAAGACAGCAGCTACCAGGCATATAGACATCTCAACAGCCTCTCACATGGACAGAAATTAGACATTATGGCAAACAGCAACCAAAAAAAAAAAATTAAAAAGTCAATTTCTGTTAACAATGAAACACCAGTAGAAGGGATATAATGTCTTTTTAGTTCTTTTATGTGTCAGTGGTCATTTTGGCACCTTGAGGAGAGACATCATAAAGCAAAGTCTGCTCCAAAGTCCAAGGAACAAAGTCCAACGTAAAAGGTCACTAAGGAGAAAGGCAGGGAATCAGAGGACTTAAGGAAAACTACAGGATGATGATAATTCCAGGATGTTAAGTATTTCAAATACAAATAGTGATTGTGGTTTTCAAAAATACTTCTCTAAATTTGTCCCCTAACCCTTCAATATCACTAGATACACAAACAGCTTGGAGTTTGAGTAGATGGAACATCTGAAAAGCAATTCAGTTCTCTTAAGTATTTAATTAAACATATATTTGAGCCACCAGTTTGGGACTACCAGCTGAGCAGCATCTTGTCCTATAGAGTAATGTAGCAAAAGCATCAGAGTTTGAAAGCAATAAAAAAGTAGTAAGCTTTGAGAAGTATTAAACTATTAGAATCTTGTGTATTTATTACAGGTTGCCTTGACTTCACCATGCTGGAAAGTAGCCCAGCATAGGCACAGGGACAAGAGAGGGAAGATGAGTTGTGAAACAAGTGTTATGAAGGGATGGGGAAGGGGGATCTAGGAGCAGAACTGTGCCTGGCTTTGCATGCAAGAATAAGAGTTAACAGTGACTCAGTGGACAGAAGGGTCAGTGCTAGTACAGGTATTCAGAGTGAGTTTTCATGGCCTAACAATAAATAGCATTAGTCACCTCTAGATTATCTGGGATTAAATGTATCATGGATGAAGATACCCCTGAGATGACTGATGCTGAATTAGCATGGGCTTGCTCACAGCACCATGCCACTTCTGAGAGCATTGCATCTTCTGAGGGGCTGTGGCACCCCTGCCATCACAGCCTCTGGAGTCATCAGTCCTTCCCAATGGCATGACACCTCCTTCTCCAAGCTTCCTGGGCTATTTCTGGGTTTCTGCTTTGACTGTGTTATCTCGTCTTGCTGCTTTCTGGGATAATCCGGAGTTTAATGTGGCTGGCTTTTGAAGGCAGTGAGAAGGGGCAAAGTAAAGATCAAAAAAAAGTCAATAAACCTGATGGACAGGGGAGGCATCTGCACAGTAAGACAATGCCTTTTTTATTTAGTCATGTCTTACAATACAGCTAACACATCATAAATTCAGAGACACATGTTTGTAGAGAGAGGTCCTCACAGATATTTTATTTATAATTGATTTTAATATCTTCCACTCAAGTCTTCTGTTGTTTGAGTGATAGGCAAGTTGCAAAATATATCACTCAAGACTTAGGGAATTGGGCAATTAAACATGTTTGTGTGTTCTTTGTGTTCAAAATTGATTAATAACGGTAAGATACACCAACATTGTGCTTTTCAGCTAAAAGACAGTTAGATAATGTCAATAAATTCACAAATCTCATTGGCATTGCTTCCGTATATGAAGAGTACACATAAGCATAAATGTACTTTTTTCTCACTAGGTGGAACAGAATGAAAAGTCTATTTCTTTCAAAACTCTTATTAGACTATCAAGTAGAAATCATAGAATCATAGAATATCCTGGGTTAGAAGGGGCCCACAAGGATCAATGAGTCAAATTCCTGGACCTGTACAGAAGAGCCCCTGTATCACACCATGTGCCTGAGGACACTGTCCAAACCTCTTGAACTCTGTCAGGCTTGGTGCTGGGACCTTTTCCCTGGGGAGCCTGTTCCATTGCCCAACCACCCTCTGAGTGAAAAACCTTTTCCTAATATCCAATCTAAACCTCCCCTGATGCAACTTCAGGCCATTTCCTTGGGTCCTGTCACTGGTCATCAGAGTGAAGAGATCAATGTCTGCCCCTCCTCTTCCCCTCATGAGGAAGTTGTAGACTGCAACAAGGTGTCCCCTCAGTCTCTTCTTCTCCAGGCTGAACAGACCAACTGACCTTAGCTGCTCCTCATATGGCTTCCCCTCCAGGCCCTTCACCATCTTCATTGGCTTCCTTTGGACAATCTATAATAGTTTCATGTCTTTCTTATATTGTGGCACCCAGAACTGGCCCCAGCACTCGAGGTGAGGCTGCCCAGTGCAGAGCAGAGCAGGACAATCCCCTCCCTTGCCCAGCTGGTGATGCTGGGCCTGAAGCACCCCAGGACACACTTGGCCTTCCTGGCTGCCAGGGCACTGCTGTCTGTGATCCACTTTCTGTCAACCAGGACCCCCATGTCCCTTTCCTGTGGCACTGCCCTCCAGCCTCTTGTTGCCCAGTCTGTCCACACATCCAGGGTTGCCCCATCCCAGGTGCAGAATCCGGCACCTGCCCTTGTTAAACTTCATATGGTTGGTGAATGCCCAGCCCTCTGATTTGTCAAGGTCTCTCTGCAGGGCCTTCCTGCCTTTCAGGGAGCCAGCTGCTCCTCCCAATTTTTAGTATCACTGGCAAAGTTACTTAGTGTGCATTTGAGTCCTGCATCCAGTTCTTTAATGAAGATGTTGATGAGCACTGGCCCCAAGATGGAGCCCTGCAGAACCCCACTGGTGACAAGCTACTAGTCTGATGTCACCCCATTCACTATAACCCTTTGTGCCCAACCTGCAAGCCACTTGCTCACCCATCACATTATGTGTTTATCCAGCTGTGGGCTGGACATTTGAAGGATGCTGTGAAAGACAGTATCTAAAACTTTACTGAAATCCAAAAAGATTACTTCAACTGGCTTCCCTTGATCAACCAGGTGGGTTTCCTTGTTATGAAAGGAAGCTAAGTTTGACAAGCAGAACTTTCACCTTACGAACCTGTGCTAGCTGTGGCTGATAACCAAGTTGTCCTTCAGATGTCTTTCAATAACTCCTAGAATAATCTTGTTCATATGATTATGGCATTTTCAGGTCATGACAATCATGACATGACATAATTTAATTAATTATGCCATTAATCATTAATTCTTGCAGTGGACTTGGATACACCATATGGAATTTGAATAAAAGCCTATGATAGTTTGAAAACCTTGCAAAGTTCCAGGTCATCTTAGTGTCACTGGTAGTATCAGTGGGGCTTCTGAAAACATTCACTCAGTGCTTGCCATCAGTTAGGTAGTTAAACAAGGAGTTGGAAGTTATCTGAAGTGTATGAATTTCAATAGGAGTTTGTATTTTGTCTATTTATGAAGCCATTATGCACCCACCCCCTCAGAGCAAGCTGAAGGATGTTGTTTCAAAAAAGATACGCTAGAATTAGAAAGGCAACAGAAGGGATAGGGAATAACTTTCACCTTGAGGAAAAAAACCAACCTGGGGAGCAGGGCATTTCAGATGAAATAACAGAAACTGAAGAGGGAACATAAGAGGCCTGCTAAAGGGAGAGCAGCAGGGAGAGGGAGAGGGAAAATCGGGAGTTCATCATCAAGTTGCAAGAGTAAGTGCTACTGAGTGAAATTATTAGACAATGTTTGAAACAAAAAAAAAGCAATACTTTTTTGCTCAATGCATAATCACATTTGGAACTCATTGGTGCAAGATTTCATGGACCCTGATAGTATAAATGTGTTCAGAAAGGCATGAAACAAATCTACTGAAGGATGCAACATCTGACTCAGCAAGCACTTTTACCAATGATTGCCAGAGGCTCACAGGGGAAGATCCATCTGGATACATCCCATTTCTTACAAACCCCTTAAATCTGAGTTGGGACGTTATCAGAGAAAGTCTGCTCTAGATGACCCACCTTTGGTCTCCTTCAGTATTGTCACTTTTATGAGTTCAGGAATAAAGGGAGCAGTAATATTTCAGTGAAGGAGAAAAAAATCAGTGCAAGAGGCTTCTGTATTCATGAGTGCCAATGGTATACAGGTTTTGCTCTTGAATAAAGTGAAACTTCTTGTACTGTGGGTCAGGTTTTCTTCTTATGAGAATGAAAACAACCCTTACATTGTCATTCATGTCACATTTTTTAAATGAGATGCAGTTTATCTTTTAATAAAAACACTATTCTGAGAGGAATCACATAAGGGGGCTGTTTGAAAGCTGTGGAGGAAATGGACTGCACGTCCCTACTAAACCAAAACATCTTGATCCTTGATCTCCACCACTATTCCCATGCAGCTCACGCTAGGCAGGAGCCAGCCTGGGGACTGCCCCGTGGTGCTAGTGCCTGGTGTGGCTCTGCTGGGCCTCTGTGGTGGGCTTGTAGCCATCCACCAGCACACTTCCATCCCAGGTAGCCTCTTACCTGGAGAGGTGGAGATCAGGGCCAACCCACATAGCAGCTTCTGCTTAGGGGCCACTGCTACACAGAGGAGGAAGAGGAGGAGGAGAAAGAAAAAGAAGAGGGAAGAATTCAGAAAGCATCAGAGTCTTGAGGGTTTATTTCCAGGCATGAGCACATGTCTGTAAACAGCTTAGTGAATGTGTATGAAGTACCACTGGTTCTGCTGAGGTGCACAAGGGAAAAAGGATGGCCAAAGGGAGCTGCAGGGGCTGGTTTCATGAAAAGTCACCACTCTTTCCAAACCCTTCTCCCTGAACCATATAAACTTAGAGGAGCAGCAGATCCCTCATTCTTGAGGGAACATCTGAAGGTGAAATGTCCTATGCACAGCACTTCAGAGACAAAGCAATGCATGTTACACAACAATGAAGTTCTATTTACAAATATCTGCCTGAAATTTGAAGCTTCCAGTTTGGACCTAAGGAAAGGTTTGTGTGCCTAGAAGCTTGTTGGTGTTTTTCAGCAATACTGCTTGATTTCATAATATATATATTACCTTCACAACTTGCCCTTCTTTATCCTTAGACCATGGCAACGACAGCACTACTAAATATAATATTGAGACTTGGCAAAATATATTTTTAACTGCCTAGTTTCACATGAACCATGTCTTCCCTTGCTTGCATGGGATACTTGCAGCTTTCTAGAGCTTCAGTATGAGTAAAACTGAACTTAGAGGGCCAGAGAGTAATTATGTCAATGGATACTTCTGGGGAATTCACTCAAAAGTTTAAAATCCTTTCAGGAATGCCTGCTGGCAAAGATGAGAAGACTGGATGTTAACCTTGATGAATAAAATGAGAGACCTCAAACTCTACATGCCCTCATGGAGAAGAAACACCTCCACTACAGATTTAGATAAATATTCAAGGAAAATATCAAAACACCATTTTGATATTTAAATTAAACCATTGATGATAAAATAAAACCATTTCCCAACCACCACACCCCTCAGCAATTCTACTTTCACCTAGAAATGAAAGAAATTAATTATTCCCCAGGAAAAAAAAGCTTTTCTGCTATTTGTAAAATGCCAAGGGATAGGAAGTTAGTCCCCTTCTACCATGGAGCCCTTAGAGGGGATCAAATAGCTTGTGTTTATTTATCTTTACTAGCATAACCAGCTGTCAGTGGATTATCTCCTTCTGTCATCGATATGGCTTCCTTTCACCATCAGGCAGCTGCAGGAGCAGCAGAGATTTTTTTTTCCCCCTGATTTTTGGCTTGTTAGTTAATTGTGTCTCTCACTTTTGGTTGAGGGAGCGAACTGCTTGGTGGGGAATCTGCCCCTGAGGCCAGTCTGTCCTGCTTCTCTGCTATGCAACTGAAAAATTTAGAGGCTTCTTCTTTGTTTCAATGGTGAGACTAAAATGGTATAATCAGATAAACAATAGCATCATTTTGCACCCTCTGGCTCAAGATACAGCTGCCCCATAGATGTGCTTTGAAATGACACAGGCATGGCACCTCATCCTGGGAAGTGGGGGGATTTTCCACTGCAAGGTATGATTGTCCCAGATGTACAATGTTAACCACAGTACAGCAGCATTGACACCTGATTCAGATGAGGATGATTTGGCACTGTACACATTTTTTGGCACAGTTAAGGAAAAGACTGACTATTTCCACCCCTAATATACAGCATCAGCATTAACAAACTCCAGCTCTTAGCTCAGTCTGAATCTGCATGCAGAGAGAAAATATGTACCTGTCTTTCTGCTACTGCCACCAGCAAACCTGGGATTAACATCTGCAGGGGGGATATGCCAGTGCTCAGCACAGAGTGTGCAGCATTAGGATTATTCACATATGGGCCTTATCTTCACCTGGGAGAAGAAACTGAACAGTAATAAGGAGTCCTCCACAATGCCAACTTTCCACATTGCCAAAGCTTCTTTCCGCATTGCCACAGTTCAGTGCCTGCAGGAAGCTCCATTCTGTTGACTCCATATGGGACCATCTCTACTTGGATCACTTTGAGGGAGACCTCAAGTGGTGTGGAGTGAGAAAGGTCCCTGTGATACTTTAATCTCTGAGATCTAGGATAACTCAGCAGTGTGTGGCCTGGAGTGGGGTGGTGTCTGGGTGGTACATCTGCTTTTGGAGTGCTCCACAGTAACTGGAAGGCTGAGATTCCTTTGCATTTTAAGGTGGGGACAGGTCATCCCAATTAAAAGGGGACTGAGATGCTTCTTTTGGGACCAGCTGAGGCTACTCAGTCCTAGGGAGATGGATGATGCTTCAAGAAAAACATCTCAGGCTGCCACAATTCAGAAGTGTCCCTTAAGCCTCCATTTGGGTTGATGTGAGACATTTCAGTTTAGCATTGACAGGGTGCCTCAGATTCACTGCAGAGCATTGATTCTGTGGGAGGCACATAGGGAACACTCAGCATTCAGGGACTTCCAGATATGAGTCCACTGGCCTCAATATGCCAGTATTGATATTAAGGATACAACCATCTGGATGTGGAGTTATCTTAAGGAACATCAGTTTTTGGAATGTAGGACTGTATGATATAGAAGGGACCAGAGAACTTCAGTTTGTGGAGGAGAAGTTGCCCAAGGGCACCTCCATGGTGCTGCCAGGATACTTGGGTATGGTGGGTATCAGAAGGGCAGAGCTTGGAGGTCTCTGGGTATTCTGCATCTGGGAGGGTACCTTCCAACTTAGATCCAAGACACATATGGTGCTGAGCACCATCTCCCCTGTGTCTCTGGCTTCTTAATTTGGGAAGATCCATTATGCCTTCATGCCCTGTGAAACCCCTGGTCCAAGGAGTACTTATGGCAACCTCTATGCAGTTGGTGGGAGGAGTATAGGAAAACAATCAAGTCCAAATTTGTATGGGCCTTCTGTGTCTACACCCAGGCTTCGTGGGGCTTGGCCAAGGGGTGGTAAACAGGCCTGAGCAGCATTCTTGGGTATGGCAAGCTAGTGGTCAAAGCCAAGAGAGTGGTTGTTGCATTATTTCCTGTGCTGGAGAGGAAGGTGAGGGCTTGCAAGCTACAGTGAGGCTCAGAAAATGTCATGGTGAGGCACTGTCATTCCTGACAGGCTTCTTCCTTTAGAGGTCTGGTACTATGTTCAGTTCTGGGCCCATCACTACAAGAAAGACATTGTGGCACTGGAGCACGTCTAGAGAAGGGCAACAGAGCTGGTGAAGGGTCTGGAGCATAAGCTGATGAGGAACAGCTCAACAGGGAGATGGGGGTGTTTAGCCCAGGGAAAAGAAGGCTCAGGAGTAGCTTTATCACTTTGTACAACTACCTGAAAGGAGGTTATAGTGAGGAGGGGGTTGGCCTTTTCTCCCAGATAACAAGTGACAGGACAAGAGAAAATAGCCTCAAATTGCAGCAGGGAAGGTTTAGATTGGATATGAGACAAAAAAATTTCACAGAAAGAGTTGTAAAGCATTGGAACAGACTGCCCAGGGAAATGGTGAAGTCCCCATCTCTGGAAGTGTTCTAAAAACCTATGGATCTAACACTTGAGGACATAGTTTAATGGTTAACATGGTTGTGGTTCTAGGTTGATGGTTGGACTTCATATTAAAGGTCTTTCATTCCTTTTTTTCCCCTCTCTTTCCATTCAGACCTAAGTGCAAGAATACTTCTACCTTTAATTACTCTCCTCCATGAAATCTCCCTTCTCTCCTATCTCCTAATGCATATTCTCTCTCACATCCTTCTGCTTCCCCCTGCTCCTGTGTACGTGCTTCCCTAGCTTCCCATCTCTTTCCTCCCCACCTTCCCTGACATTTTTCTTTCCTCCCCTTTTTGCTGCCTGTATCCCAGTGAGTGTCCCTTCCTGCCTTCCTTTTCCTCCATCCTCTTCCTTGGTCTCTTGCAACTTCCCTGGCTCCCAGATTTCTCTTCCTGCTAGTGCCCCTCTCCAGCCCAAGTCTCCAACTCTCACTCTATTTCTGGGAAGACTGGCTTGAGGCAGCCTATGAGGGTGACAAGGCTGAAAAGAAGGACTTACAATGAGAAATCAAGAAGAGCAAGCCACAGGGAAAGCTGAAGAACTGAAGTGTGTAGGAAGAAAGTAAAAGAAGGGAAATGAGACCAGGGAGGCAAAACCAGAAAGAAGAGCTAAGAGTCACAAATCTCCCAGATATGGTAGGGGGAGAGAAAAAACAAAATAAAACAGCTGGAAAACGCAGCAGAAAAGATAAGGCTGTTCCTAGTTATCTAGTGCTGTGGCAATGAGTCAGAATCAGTGAGTTTCTGATCTCCTACTCAAATGTAAACAAATATTCCTTCATCTTTATTGCAGTGGTGCCCAAAGGATGCCAATCACACAGCACAGCAGGTTTATTTGCACACAAGAGACCTCGCAACCCCCAGCAGCACTTCTGCTGTAAGGCAAAGTCAAAAAGAAGGAGGGTACAGCATACCTCACAGCTGTAAGGTGGGTCTCAGGCTGGGGGTTAATAACTGGTTGAGGTTTTCCAAGGTTTTTTTCCCACCAAACATGAAACACATGAAGATTACCTGCTGAAAAGATGACATGGTCTGACCTGCCGGAACATGGCTCTCTGGAGAAGGAACTGTGGGCCCTGGTGAACAACAATCTGTCCATGAGCCACTAGTGCCTTTGTGACCAAGAAGCCCAATGGTATTTGGGGGGGCATCAGGAAGAGCATTGCCAGCAGGCTGAGAGGTGATCCTACTCTACCCAGCGCTGATGAGGCTTCACCTGGAGCACTGGGTTCAGTTCTTGGCTTCTCAGTACAAGTGAAGCATGGAACTCCTAGAGCAGGTCCAGCGGAGGGCAACAAAGACGATTAAGGGACTGGAGTGTCCCTCTTATGAGGAAAGACTGAGAGAGTTTGAAGAAGAGTGTCTCTTCTTGAAGCCTGTTCAGCTTCAAGAAGAGACAACTGAGAGGGGACCTCATCAATGCCTATCAGTATCTGAAGGGAGGGTGTCAAGAAGACGGACCCAGGCTCCGCTCGGTGTTGCCGAGCAATACAACAAGAGGCAGTGGGCAGAGACTGAAACAGAAGTTCCATGAACATGAGAAACTACTTTACCATGTGGGTGACCAAGCATTGTAACAGGTTCCCCAGAGAGGTTGTGGAGTCTCCTTTCCTGGAGATACTCAAAAGCCATCTGGACACCATTCTGAGTAAAGTACTCTTGGGTACCCTGCTTGAGCAGGGAGGTTGGACTAGATCACCTCCAGTGGTCCCTTCAAACAAACCCAATTCTGTGAAGATGCTTGCCCATTGGTGAGCCAGTGTGGCCACTCTGGCAGAGGAGCCTGGCCCTCACCAGCTCTGGTCCTTCTCTTTGGCCTGAGATATGTCAAGCAGCTAGATATTCTGCTTGTCTGCCCTTTGCTTCTTGTAACTGAATCCTACACAGTTCCAAATAACTCTTACTTTGTGTATTCAATAAAGTCTAATCCCCATGTTTAGCTATGTAAACTGGAGAAAAGTGCTGGACAAACCCTTGTAAAAGATTATCATATTCTTGGACTGTGAAGTCTGTAAGTTCTACCAATTTTGCTCTCTGTTTGGACCCAAACCACATGAAAATAAATAGTTATGATAAAGAGGGATTACCTTTTGTAGGTACATCTTGCCTATATCTGACCATACGTCAATGTGAGACTGCCTCACCCTTTATATTTGTCAGGAGAAGCTAAGTAAAGGTTGTATTAACTGTTATTTACCCTTGTCCTGTGGTATGCAGCCAGTGTGAAATTCAAAGACAATTTAGAATGCTGTCACCAGTCCTACTGATGGTATTTTGCACTCCCTTTATTTAATACAAAGCAAATCATACTTCAGGTGCTTAATTTTTTTCTAAAAATTGAGACAATAAACATATTTGGTTTTCAGCTGGCAATGCTCCATCCCTCTGATGCAGTGGTTCTGACTGCTGGGGGATGCCTTTCTAGAAATGTTTGTGCACAGCTGCTCACTGTACAAATGCACCCTTAGGATCCACTCATAGTGAGTACCCTCCCTTTAAATCCATGTAAATTGGTTATGAAGCAGAAGGGTCACTGAATATACTTTGGTCCTTTTCAATCAGTCTCTGAAGAGCAGAAAGTTTCCTTTGGCAGCAAAAATCTGTTAATTCCATCAGCAAGACAGCACAGATTGAGGCTGCTGGCACTTAATATATGTAAATTGTCAGGAATTCTAAGCCACCCATCCACACCAGCTCTTTTGAAGGCAAAGCACTGTGCCCCATGTCTCTTAAATCCAGCATAGTCTTGACCAGCTCTTGTTGACTGTTTCTGGCATGAACTAGGGAAACCCTTACGTAGATTTTAGCACTTGAAGGGATCACACCTGTTGCAATGCTGTACTTCAAACATGTAGCAGAAAACAGAAAAAGTGCAAAAAAAGTGACCTGCATTCAGATCTTCTCTTTTCCAGTGGCTTGCTGGTGCTGCACTAGCCAAATCACTGGATTTCTCTGCTCCTCTTCCTTATGCAAACAACGGGAAGTGATACTTAGTCATTATTAGAACATCCAGGGATGCAAATTACTGTGTCAATGATTACTGTTTGTTCTCAAAACACATGCTGTTTCCCTTTATCCCATTTACAACACTGGATTAGTCACTTCCAATATTACAGAATCATAACCATTCATTCCTTCAGATAAAGTACTAAAAAAAACTGGGTCTCTGATCTCTGAGAGGTGGGCCACTGTTTAACCCACATGTATGTGGGATCAAGTTGATTAGATACTGTAGTGATGGAGGATATTAAGCACAGAGATGACCAATAAACAGCACAAAAAATGCATAATATAATGAGGATATAGCAAATGCTTGTCTCATGTAACATCTGATGGCTAATGAGTATTTGTAACTCATCTGCAAGAACAGCTTTACTTTCTTGCAATGATACTGATTACATCAGGAACTTCATAGTAGTACAGAACAGTACATAAATTAAAATCATTAGACTGAGGGGATACACAGCTATTAGCACACATCAGCATGCTTTCTTGAATGTGAATTTTACAAAGTAGGAAATGTCTTCAAGAATCTACCTACCTCTTTGTGGTTTTGCAAAGGCGTTTTTTGCTGCTACATGTGTATTAGTGCCAACTTCTCCCTTGCTGAATTTGGAATTATAAAAAAAACCCCTGATCTTTGACTATATATTGTTGTAGCAAGGGAGGAAAATGTTTTATTGAAGCTTGCTGGAATTTTGAATGAGCTTTAATCACAGAGATACTGGAGACAATTACTCAGGCTGTGGCTACACACAAAATTGCAGCAATTGAACTGAAGATTGGAAACTGATAAAGCAGTTCAAGCCTGTAGAAAAATACCTTTCTCTGCTTAGGTCAGCATGGGCCCCATACACCCCTCTTTGCAGGTAAGGAGGAAGTAACAGTTGTCATTCATCTTGATTCTTACAAAGTTTGAACACCATTCCACAACATTCTCCTAAAAAAACAAAGAAAATACGGTTTAGATGAAAATTTTCATAAAGTAGGTGCCTGACTTTTTTGTTAAAAAATAGATTTAAAACCCAGTTATCTATTGTTCTCTGTCAGAGTTAGAGTAATTTTTGAATGGGATCCTTCCAACATCTGTGTGGAATCCATTTTATGCAGTATTTTCATTAACAACCTGTGACGAGGGAATAAAGAGTACTCATAAAATCTGCAGACATCATCTAGCTGGGAGAGGATGCAAACAGTTTGGCGGATGGACTGAGAATTCAAAATGATGTTGCTAAATTGGAGAAAATCAACGACTCAGTAAAGAAAAGTGCAAAGTGCTACACTTAAAAGGGAGAAATCAAAAGCACAAAGAGAAAATGGGGACTAAGTGGCCAGGCAGCAGTACTGCAGAAAAGCAGCTCGGGGTGTCAGCCATGAACTGAAGTCAACAGTATGATGCTGTTCCAAAAAAAGGCTGAGCTAATGCAGGGTGCTGGGTGCACAATGCAGCAGGTGACCAGTTTGCTCTTCCGGGCCTGGGGAATGACAGACACAAATGGAGGGTTTCACAGGCCAGCAGCAAACCTGAGAAGAGGCTTTGGAAGATTAAGGAGGTTTGTTTAAGATGGGCAGGACTAGAGAATGATACAGTAACCATTGGCTTCTCGCTGGCTGCTGGGAGCGCAACAAATAGAGGTTTCTGCTTCAAAACAGAGACCCTAGGAAGATCTGAAACCCCCTGCCATTTAGGTGTAAGGGCATGAAGTCACAGAGCTACAGAAGTGGCCATGCACAGTGTCCTTCGCCATGCTGTGACCAACTTCATCCGGGGATGCTGGAGGTAAGATCAGGCCTGACAGTGGGCAGCAAACAAAGGATGCAGGTGGAAATAAGCTCAAGGCACCCGTTCAGGGCGGCCGCGGCTGAATTATGGCATCCCAGAAATGAAGACAAAATTAATTATTTTGCTGTAAAGTCCTCAGATGCCAACATTTAATTTGACAGTGAAAGCAGAGCAAATTCCTCCTACCTACCAAGTTATGGAGAAACCCTGTGGCAGCTGACAGTAAAAGGCCATGAATTATGTCCCCGGCCTTTCCCACTGAGCCATTTCTAAACATCCTGGTGAGGAGAACCTGGGAGGCTTCCAGGAGGCAATATAAAGTGCCTAAGTCCTTGTCAGTGCAAGCAGTCCCTGCTTGTCTGTCTGTATCCATGTGGACAGTTTTTGTTTCAGTAGCTACTAGTCTCTGTTGTGATTTAAATGGGAAAAAAATTGACAATATTTTCCTCCATGTTTTCAGTTTTCTCAAGAGCTGGCTGCACTTTATTCAAATACCAGAGCTTTGAATTTCATTGAGGAAACAATAAAACAAAAAACACAGAAAAATTCTGAAACTCACTGAGTTTTTCACCCTGTTTCTCAACTAGGAGAAGAAAAGCCTAGCAAATTCTAAGTGACAAATATGGATTTGCCAACCCCCACTGGCCAAATCTAGTGATTAATATCTCCTTTCTTTTGGATGAAATGGGATTAGCAGATATATACTGGTCTTAAAAATTGATCAAGAAACATAGGATTCTCGTAAAAGTTGGGAAGTTGAGAAGCTTCATGGAGATCCATCATTAGTTGGGAAGCTGTGTCCCCTGCAGTAGACTGTAGCTGGAAGGATGTGAGAAAACTGAACTATCCTGTTTGCTGTGGAGTGGGGTGGAGAGGAACAAAGAGCACTGTGGCTGAGCAGGCAGAGGGATGGATGGGCAGGTAGTGGGAGTTGAGACTAATTGGACTTGCTGCATGACACTGAGAAAACTCTTCACCTGTCCTGTGCCACAACATCTCCAACTATAAAATGAGATGAGCCTAGCTTTTCCTTATAAATAACTCTAGCTAACTTTCTTTATGAATGACTTTCCTTATAAATAGCTTGCCTTATAAATAGCTTACATGGCAAACACTACATAGGACATAACAGGCTCTGTGGCATTTTTCATAATAAACACATTTCTAAACCCAAATAGCTCAGTAAAACAGTTACAGATGCTATGCTACTTAAGGGAAGCATGTGCTTTCAAAATGTGTTGTTAGGATAAAATCCCAATTCATTGGACTGATTTAAATGTATTAGCAAGCATCTAACCTGCAGTAATTGCAAAAATCTAATTACAAAATTAAAATTATTATCAAGGCACCCCTCAATGTTCATGATACTACGTCTATTTTATACAGAAATTCATAGTATCTGAAGCATCCCATAAAATAAACAAAATAATCGCTAACTAAAGAAGGAACTGTTTTTTGCAAATCTTTTGGGTTAGAGTTAAAATAAGTAACTTTACCGATTAGTCACAGAGTGTTTGCTTACTCGGGCTGGAAGCCAGTCCATGTCAGCACTCCCTGGAGTAAATCCATGTGCGACAGCCCAGTGTCACAGAGATGCCCCAAGTGACAGTGACTAACAGTGCAAAGGGGTGTCTTGTGATCCCAATTCATGTGCACACAGGGCAAGACCCACGTCTTCCAACACTTACGAAGACAAGCTGTAACCTCAGGCTGAGATGGTTCACCAGGGAAACTACTTCACTTCAAAGACCCCATCTACTCCCCTTTCTTGAAACATTATTGCCATTAAGGGGATTCTTGTGGTGGATCTCCTCCTCTACTTGTAGATTGCAGTTTATATGCTGGGTAATGCTTATTGGTGGCCCCAACATGATGCCATTAGTTGGAGAAAATAAAACACATCAGTCCATTTTTTTCTTTCTACCAATGGCCAGACAATGGTGATTAGCTGGGAAATGTTTGAACAAGCATTGGCAAGTCAGTGCCTCTTTGCAGTATGGATACTTTGGGATTCTTCCTGACTTCGTCTGGGGCTTCAGAAGACAAGTTCACATCAGGGCCTTCCTTTCCATCATCTTCCATAAACCGCTTTTCACTTCTGAGAATTACCAAGTGTCAGGACTGATGGCTGAGGTGGCTGCTGGTGGAGCAGGCAGAGAGGATGAACTTGACCTGGTTAGCAGGAACATACTGATCTTGTCAAATATTTCTGACAAAGCATTCAGTGGTTTCATTTTAGTTAGGGTCAAAGAAACCTTCACCTCCACAAGATAAAAAAGTCTCATTTAAATTATCTTAAGGCAACCATGAAGTTCAGTTCTCCAATCTTGTCAAAACAAGGGTCTTCAACCAGGTGCTCTTGGTACCACCTATCAACAGCACTATCTCTCTTGTACAGGCAGTTGTTTGTGAAACTCGGCTTAGCCCTTTCACAACACCCTCTTAGCACTTTCCAAGAGCCATTTAGCACTTAGCATAGCAAGCAATAGGACATGGGAAAAGAAGAGGGATATATTAGGGCTGACTGCTGTTCAAGGGAATTTGCTTATTAAAGTAGATTATGGTATCAGAAACAGCAATTGGGTAGTGTCGTGGGCAAAAAACAAAACAAAACAAAACAAAACAAACCCAAACAACCTTCCAGGGATTAATTTCTCCAGACTCTGGTTCTGACTACTTTTTAACCAAATCAAAATCTGCAGTCACCAGAAGCTCACTGGAATCTATGTCTTTGTTCAGTATATGATTTTTTCAATTTAGTTGACATCTCCTGAAGAACTTACCAATTATCCAGATATTTCCCCCTTTAAATAAGTATGCACTACAACTGAGAAACTGCCCATGGAATATCTGTTAAAAGGAATAGGGTATTTGGTGAACTGTTCCAGGATAAGCTGCTCCTGAGCAGCTTCCTGTTTCTATCATTGTCAGCTCTGGTGTTCATTATTTGGACTTCAGACTGAAGTCTTCTGTGTCTGATGCTCCACTTGCTGCACCTCGCTGCAGTCTCTGCAGTGCCTTGTGGCTGGGGAAGATCTGCCCATGCTCTCTCTGGAGCAGACAGCTCAGCTCTTACATGCATCTTATAAGTCTTTATATTTCCCAGTTTGTATACAGACAATTTTCTGTGTAGTTTCTTACCAAATGTAATACACAGTGTGTTCAGCTTCACCATGTTTCTTGCAGATTTTTCATAAGTTGGCATCACTTAATAGATCGTCCATGATTTCCACTTCTGTTTCTATGGATGTTCTTTCCTCTGCATGGCCTGGAGACAGCTTGGCAACCCAAGGCAGCCTAAAGAGCTACTTCTATGCAAAAACTGCAGGTCCTAGAGTGTGCTGAGCCAACATCAAAGATAAAACATTAAAGATACTGACACAGCAATGGCACTGGCAATCAGCTCTTGCACGTGTGAAGAATCTGTAAGGATGCCCTTATGCAGCTCCTTCTTCTATCCATCTGATTAAGGTGGGCTGCTACTGTTCTACATCACTTTGTCAAATGTATGTTTGCCAGTGCAGTCTGCTGTCACCAAGAACAATAATGTCTGTGCAACTTCCCACGTTCTGCTAATTATCCTCTATCTGATACAACTTTGATCACTTCTTGATTATGGGATTTTCCCTTTAGCCAAGCACTATGAATGCTTTATAAATCCTAGTTTTTACAAGGTTGGGATGCTAACCTGGGCTAACTCTGAACTTTAGTTTTCTAGCTCTGGATTTTGTTGGTGATTTTGAAAGAGGTGGGTGTTTGATGCAATTCAGAACATAAGTCAAAAGACTGCAAAAGTGGAAAGAATTAATTCCTCACTTATCCCATCCTTCTGCACTGCAAACCCAGGCTCCTGCAGGGAACAGATGACATGACACCATCAACATACTGACGCACAGTGAGCAGTGGCACTTCTCACTGCACGGTCACCTTGCTGCCAGGGCAGTGGAGACAGACTGGAGCCAGCTGCCAGCTAGCAACTCCCACCAGTATAGCCGTGGCTGCTGGGGGTTCAGTGCTGGGTCTTTCCTCAGCCTCTCAGCAAGTTTGCGGTTGGCATGAAATGTCATGCTGCTCACAACATTCCGCTTAGAGGCCAAGCTGCCAGTGAAAACCAGCTCTACCATTCAAACTGCTCTTTTAAGTTAGAGTCAGCTTTATTCAGTAGGGAAATAGCTCGGACAGGTAATTACATCCTCAGTTATCTCTTCCTTGAAAATCTTCCTCCGTGTTTTTATCTTGGACCTGTTTTGGCATTTGGACAAGGCTGGTGCTCGTCTATCAGTGCAGTGATGCAAAGATGTACAGGAACCCCTACACAATGACCTCTCCTATAAGCGGCAGCTTTAGTGTCGCCTCTGTCCTGCGTCCCCCAAGGAAAGGTCCCCTCTTGGACGGCTTAGTGAAACCAGTACGTTTTGAGCTGGAGCTGAAGATGTGGCCACTTAACCAGAGCAGCCATTCGAGGACTTCTCTCCCACGGCCTTGCTTTAAGGATGGAGGGGAGGCAGCTCCTCTCTGCTGGAACGGACAGCTCGAGATACGGGCTGGGCAGGCCTGACGCCGGCTCCGCAGCCCCGTCGCGCGAAGCCCATCCGAAGGTGTGCCCCGGGAGAGCCGCTCTTCCCGGCGCTGTCCCCCGGCGCGCGCCCCCGGCTGCCCGCNGCAGCTCGGCATCGCCGGCCCGGCATCGCGGCACACAAGTGCTCCGGGGCTTGGCTTTGGGTTCTTTGCTGCTTGGGGTTTCTTCTGACTAAAATGACGTTAAAGGCCAGCGGGTTTTACAGGAAAGATTGCGCAAAGTTTCCGGAAAATCACCGATAATTACGGGGGGGAGATATATCGGAGGATGGAATACTCAGGTCTCCTTTTTCGGCCCGGGCAGTGGGTCCGTCGTGTATTTTTATCTACAAAAACAACCTCGGCCTCGAGGCTTGGCTCAGCACTCATGGTGCGCATGGCGCGGGCACTGGCACGGCCACAGCTACAGCATAGGCACGAGCACGGACACAGCATGGCCACGGCCATTGACACATTACAGGCACAGACAAGGACAGGGGCGCGGCACGGACAAAGCTACGGCCACAGCCACTACAACGGCACAGTCATGGCCACGGCACGGCTATGGACAAGGACACTTGCCATGGCCATGGTCATGGCCGCAGCCACGGCATAGGCATGGACAAGAACATATCACAGACAAAAAGGCTATGGCAGTGAGCATGGTCATGGGCAAAAAGACTCTTGGCTACGGCCGCAGCACAGGCGCAGACAAGGACACGGACGTGGCCATGGCCACGGCCAAAATGCCATGGACACAGCCAGAGGCACAGCACGGTCAGGGCCACGCCACCAAGGCCACAGGCACAGACACGGACAGGGGCACGGCCCCGGCACGGGCACGGGCACTGTCACAGGCAAGAACACAGCTACGGCATGGACACTAACACAGAGAGAGGCACGGACACGGACACGGACA
>VXAX01002658.1:0-10955 GCA_013399835.1 Leptocoma aspasia
TGTATCTGAATGTCAATGGTTTTGTCTGTATAGCAAAACAGGTTAAGTGACTACAAAACCTGCAAATTAAAAAGAATAGGTAGCTGCTCTAAAAAAATCAGTTGTTGTATGTAAGTTTGAAAGTGCAGCTGAACAAATTATTAGGTATCAGAACTCAGACAAACAATTTCTTGAGAGGGATTGCTGCTTCAGTCAGGCACGGTACTGCAGAAGGTTACCACCACAGCTAGTCAAACTGTACTGAGTCATTCCAACTTCTTACCAAAAAAGAAGATAAATCAGAACACTATGGGCATTGCTGAAGCTATGTAAGCACAAACATGGTTTGTACCACAACCACAGACAAATATAACTTTGCAAACACAAGGCCATGAGGTGAAACTGCATCTCTTGCATCTCTGCCATCATAGAACATGGCATGCTGCAAATCACTGCAGACTTCACTGAGATTCTCTTCCAAGATACCTGAGGAAAATGAACCTTTTCCTTCGAGCTCTAACAATGTTCTGTGTAAACAACTGCAACCTGAAGTTACTTTCCCAGAGTAGGTTGTTGTGCCTGTGGATGAGAACACAGTGAGCTTGCAAAAAATTATAGTATTTCTATTTCTAACTTACCAGCAGAACAGCCAAGTACCACTGAATTGGGCAGGGGTTCTACAACCTCTGTTATGTGTATTTTTTATTTTCAGTCTTTCAGGGATTTTCCTTTTATTGAGCCCGAGCTACATCTCACGAGCTAGTAAGAGGAAACATTTCTGTTTGCCATTGCTGATATGCAAGTTTGGATATTAATACCTTGCATATATGTTGAGATCTATATTGTGAACATCACTGCTTCTGCAGGCCACCAGTATCAGTCTGCTGCAGCAAACATCCAAATAATTAGAGTGCATCTCTTCTGTACCATCGGTGGTTACTAAAAGGCAGCCCTTCATTTCAGTTCTTGCAAGAGATGCAAGCACTGATCTATTTGAAGGTTTGACCACAAGATTAAAATTTGACTTTGTACAAAAGAAACTGCTCCACCCATCACTTTTATTGAGAAATGCTCTAAAACTAGAGTTTAGAGAAGTACTTTATAATTAAATTAATGAAGATACTGAATGACTTCATGGGTCTAATTCAATTAATGACAATACTGGCAAAAGTAATTTTTAACTGAACTTAAGGGAGCAAAAGAACATCATTGTAGTTAAAAGTTATCTGCTCATATATCTAAATACTTGTGCAACTTCATGGTAAAAAATGTTCTTCTACTGATAATAGATACATTAAATTAAAAATCATCTTAATAAATGACACAGAAGCCTAACAGATGTCAGTTAATCATCATGATAAAGTCTTACACTTGAAACTGTGATATAGGGAGCTCAGCTGTTTTGCAAGAGTAGTGTCTATAGTTCTTCAGTAACCAGCGTATCCAAGTAGAGATGCTGTATTTTAAGTAGTTTACCAGCTATATTTGATATGACCAGCAGGTAAAGTACTATCTTCTTGTCACATGAGCTTTCTAACAGATTTAAGGTCTGATCCTCTGGGACAATTTGGTTACCAAAGATCTTTACCCAGGGAACTTTTAGAATTATGCTGGGTTTTTATTTGTTTTGCTTTTTTTCTTATTGTGGTATAAAAAATGTTTTCCTAGCTAATCTGTGTAAGTTCTGGATCAAATTGCTTCATCCTTGAGAAGACAGTGAAACCCCAGATGCTGGTAGTTTGAGAGGCAGTTAGAACCTTCTCATATGCTCACAGAACCTGTGTCACCAGCGATGGTTATAATGGCTCACACTTAGACTGTCATCACCCCAAGTCTTTGCAGGAGCAATTTGCACTGCATTGGCACCAAGCAATGAGAAAAAGAAATATCTGCTTCTGTACAAACTGCAAGTGAAATGCAGAACTTGTTTTGGTGCAGGTTTATATACGTATCACCACCATTTGCTAACATTATTGTGAAAGGAATTGTATGAGTGGGAATGCAAGTGCCTGACGCTGTATGGGATAATTTTCCTGTACATATAAAAACAAGTACAAAATCCATCCTGAACTCATGGTAGTTGACAAGTTGGTATTCTCACTAGATGCCCACGTGGAAGCAGCTGAACGGGTCACAAGTGCATTGCTGTATTTTAAATGCAATAAATGTCAGGCTGCTTGCTTCCATGTCTTATTTTAAAATAAATAATAAATGCATTGCTTTACTTCCTGACAGCATAAGAATCCAAACACCATGTTCAGTCAGCTGACAGACTTTTAAGCTAATGCTCCATATTATTATCCATTCTCAGCAATCTATTATTACAGAGGAACCACAGATTAAAAACAAGTGCCTGGCTCACAATAACCATCAAGGACATCATGCTTGTGGCCAAATCCAAATGTTAAAGCTGAAGGTACTCCATATGCTTTTTATAACTTTCAAGGTTTGCAGTGCAGCAGCATTGTCTCATAAATTACAATATAATCTGTCCATTTACTGGATTCAGCATGAGAAAAGCTTTGTCTTGTCCACCTGTGCTGTATTGTTATGCTTAGTACTCTTACCTTATTCCTCTGTCGTATGGGTAGAATTAGCAGATAGGTTTTATTTTTAATTCCACAAGAGGTAACGTCCTAATTAAAAGATATTGTGTGGGTAAGTCCATCAGTATGTTTTCCCCAAACTCAGATTAAAAAAAACCAAAACAAAACAAACAAAAAACAACAGTAAAAGAAATAGCAAAAATACAAAACACATGCAGTTAAAGATCTTAGATTTGAATATAACTCACCAGTAATTTTTCTGAGAAAAAAGGAGAATTGAGAGTCTTATTGTCTTCCGCAACTGTACCTAAAAGGTTGTTTTGCTGCCTTATGGACTA
This sequence comes from Leptocoma aspasia, assembly GCA_013399835.1. Taxonomy (NCBI): domain Eukaryota; kingdom Metazoa; phylum Chordata; class Aves; order Passeriformes; family Nectariniidae; genus Leptocoma; species Leptocoma aspasia. Next base: position 2,864 of record VXAX01002658.1, read on the forward strand.
TTATGAAATTTCTTCTGTTTTGAACCTACTTACTAAGTGCAATATGAGTTTTTTTCTGTATTAGCTGTCTATGATAGAATACTAAAATTATTTTTAGCCTCACATTCTTCAAGATCTGGCTTGATCATAGAGCATGATGTTGCTCAATCCATCATATTCCTGGATCCACCTGTTATGAAAGTCCTGAATTAGATTGAATCATTGTCCTCAACCATTAGTTTATCTGCAACCATTTTAGTAATTATATAAGCAGAGTACCTAAAAATCTGTGTTTACTACTGTGGGCTTTTAACAGTGTGATTTATTTGTTTGTTTAAGGGTAGGGGATAATGCAGTGTTGGTGCTGGGTGACAGTTCTGATGTTCTAATGTACTTACTAAGGCAAGGAGAGATGCAGAGACTCCCTGCTGAGGTGCTTTTTCCCAGGTTTTGCCCTGACTCTTCTCTGTGCTGCTACCACAGACTCTTTTTTTATACTTAAAGAATATATTTCTCAAAGCTTGTACTTGTGGAAATATAGCACAACTCAAAGCTGGAAAGAGAAACATATAATTTCAAATATGCTTTTAAGAACATCAGAGGAAAGTTTGAACATCATTATTCTGTAGCTGCTGAGACACTCTGTACTTCTGAGCTTCCCCAGGCTGATCTTCAGGAGGGTCCTGCATGCACATGGTGTGTAGAGGAGGAGTGGTGCTAGGGGAGGCACTGGAAAGCTGTTAAAAGCAGTACAAATATAATCAAAACAGAACTCAGACTGTTGCTGAGGAATCTGTAGCCTTACGAGTGTGTCGTGAACTTTTAGTTGTAGTGGGTGGCACAAGGCCACACAACCTTTACCTCCTTGCCTCCACACTTCCTGGCCACATCAACAGCTGCCTTGCTTTGCATAAAGGAGGTTGAGAGGAAATGTGAGGGGAATGTAGGGAGGCAGGATTTGATGGCAATTCAGTTTTAGGATGGCTTCAGCTGACCTTGAAAACACTCTCAGACCTTTCTGAGGCAGTTTCATGAGAAATATCTCAAAGAAATCCTGTATTATACACTTCTGAGTGATGGATTTCAAAGAGCCTCAGGATGATTCTTACTATGTGTGTTGTGCATATATGTGTGTGTGCCTGTTGAATAGATTATATTTCCAGTTAGGAGAGAAGGAAGATTACTGGTCAACATGTCTATTAACAGATGAGAAATTGCTGTTTACATATCCTCATGGCTACAGAATTGAGAGAATGCAGCTCTTTTAATTATAATTTCAGAGTGCAACCTGTATTTTATGGTATCACTGCTTCATGTGGGTTTGAGGAAATTTTTCTTACTTTTAGCAATATTCTTTAAGTTTTATAGAGGCTTGGCTCTGTACTGAGTCAAAAGCACATTAATTTGGTTATTAGCATGTGCATCAAGCAATCTCACTGCACTCATTCAGAAAATAGGAATTAAGATGATTTGACAGCCCTCCAATTTTGCTTTCAATGCTATCGATTCCTTTCATCAAGGCTGTGCTGTTCTGTGCTCCATCTTGCAAAAGGGAATGATGGCACACTTGCTCTAATCAAATTTCATTGTACATTCACTTCATGTAATAATAAATTTGGCTATCCAGATCAATTTTGGCCCAATTTCCTCTCATGGGATGCAATTAAATGATTGCTTTTTTATTTTTCTTTTGAGGACTATTGTTTGATCCACATAAGTTTGTTTGTTTTTTTTTTTAATACCCAATATATTGACTAAAATAAGCTTCAGTGGTATTCTATACTTTTGTTTATGATCACTTTGGGTAAGAGCATGTGCCTGATTTTGGTAGGTCTGAGGCTAGTACATGGTACATAATGAGAATGATTTTTGTAATGGATTTCAAAGCACTCAGTATGTTCATAGAGCCTTCTTGAATGAACAGTTTAAATACAAATGCTATTTGTAAACAGTTTAAATCTATAGAACTTGCAAAGAGCTTATTGGGTAATTTTCTAAGCAGAATTGCAAAGCATCTCAATATTTTCTTCAATAACCTCATAACAGGATCATTATTTGACAGTAAACATTGCAAATGAGGTCAGTGAACTTTTTGTAATTTTTTTCCCATAGAAATTAGAGGTGAAAGGTCTTTTAGGCCAACTAGTTCCTTTTCTGCTTCTTCCTCAGTTCAAAAGGCCACATTACTGTTGCAAACCAGTGTTAGGGGAAAGGCTGTACCTGGCCTGTGTATTAGTAGATATTGCTGCTGAATGTGCAATAAGAAACAAAATTTTCACTGTCTTGTAGTGACTGAAAAAAGTGTCCAAAATCACTTGGAAGTAAGGAGGAGAATAATTAAGGGCAAAGGCTTGTTAATTCTGTAGTCAGATCACAGGCTGATCCAAATGGAAAATAATGCAAATAACACCTCTGTGGAGCTGGAAGAGTTGATCTTGGATTAAAAATCTGAGGCTTACAACTAAGCTTCATTTAGCATATAATGACATAACAGTTACATGATCCACAAATGTTTAGTAACTAAGTCCATTAATACAGTTGTTACGTGAAATCCACTTAAGCATATGGATTGCAAATACATGAGTATGGGAAACAGTCTCTTAAAGCAGCTGTTCTCAGTGCATTATATTGCATTTAGAGCCTGCTTAACTGTGATTGGGAAAATACAACTGTAAATTTGCACAGAGGCAAAGACTCCTATGTAGAACCTGTGGTCTTATTTTCACTTGGTTATAAATCATTATTACATGATTAGCAAAAAGCAATGGAAAACCTGCTCCCTTAGTTCCAGCTAGGACTAAATAAATCTATCCAGAATTATACAAAACATCTTGAAGCTTTGCAGGTGTTATGTTGTCTTCTGTTGAACTATAACTGAACGTTAAGTCAGTTCTCAGCAAAAGTGTAATGAAGTTGGAAAGTTTCCTTATTTGATGTCAAATTTTAACAATTTGTTAAAAAAGAAAAGCTATAATACAAAACTTTAAACAGTCATGGTTTCTGTATTCATTTTTCTTCTTTCTCTATAAGAAAATATTTCTTAACTTTCCTTTAAGTTTTAAGCTTTTTTATTTCAACCGATTACTTTTTTCCTAATTATGCTGTGATTGATTGAATCTTCTGGCTTGAACAGGATTTAGTTAATGAATAGAACATATTTTAAGTGGCTAGGTAAGAACCTAAAATAAGTAGGCACACAAAATTTGAAATTGTAAGTCTTCTCATTTTGATTTTTGATTTTTCTTCACAAACCAGCTTAAACACCATAATCATGTGTTCTAGACATTAAAAAAGTTGCAGCTTAAGTTGCAGAAAGGCCTTCAATTATATGTGCCCCCAGTGATGAGGATAAATTAAGATTCTATAGAGTAACACTATAACAACCCATAGGAACTTGAAAGACACATACTTTTCTGCCCTCAAAGTACATGGAAAAAATGTTTCTTTATAAATGACAGACCTTAAGAAATAATCTGTCCTTACAGCTGGACAGAAAAGGTAAAAATTAAAAACCTTCCTAGATGTTTTGGATTAGAAAACACATTTTAAGAAATCTTGGACTTTTTATTACAGTACCTGTATGCTTTATCCAAAAAAACACCACTGTAAGCAAGGTCAGGTATTAGCAGTGGCACCTTGGGGCTTTGCAGAGCTACTTGTCTGGAAAAGTAAGTTTACTTTGACAGAATACTCAACAGCCTTAGCTAAGCCACAATGAAAGCTATAAGCTGTAATGAAACAGGCTTGGCAAGTCTGTCTGAGCACGAGCTTCCTTCTCCGGGCTTAACTCTATTTCAGTGCTCCCATTTATCTCTCCAGTGAATGCAGGCACCCTTCCTGGCCTGACAGATATTCTGTCCTTGCCAGGTAGCTACTGCTTTTAGGCACTAGCTGCCAAAACAATTCAGAGATTAATGGGAAAATGTCCATAAATTATAGTACAACCTCTCCACTTTCACAGAAAATGTAAGATCTTTGGGATGTTTAAATGCTGTAAAATGTCTTAATTTGTTCAGACACTCGCACAATTATTAATACAGACAGATGTGGAATACACAGACAACAAGCATCTAAATTAGCTTTGAGGGGAATTAATACAAGAAGCTGGCAAAATATTCCCAGTGAATAAATTAGTGTGACATTTTATTATGATTTCAATACAAGATTACCAAGCACTTATCTTAAACATAGGTCTCAAAAACCTGCAAGAAGAAAGCTAATATCAAATGATGCAGCAAGGAAACCCAAATAGAAAGCTACACCTATTAGGCTCATAGACATTCCCAAGGTAGGACAACACTTGTCAACCTGAATAAGCCATTAAATGTATTGTTTTTCCAAGACTTTAATTACAGCTGGCATTCCTGAATCAGTGCTGGAGGCAACCATCCTGTTAAAGAATGTAAACCTTTGTGGGAGGAAACAGCAGAGACCAGCCTAGTTTCTAAAGTGCTTATAAATCTCATTAGTAGGAGAAAAAAACTGTTCAACATTGCATGAATTGCACATGTAGGTCCAGCCTCAGCAGAGCACTCTGCTCTGTGGGTTTGTAATATGTCCCAGATCCACAGTGTCTGTGGAGTTCAGCTCCTGCCATCGCCACCTGGTAGCACCCAGACCTCTGCAAAACCAACTCTGTGGAGCTCAAATGGAAATTTCCTGATCTCATAGCCCATAGCCCCTTAGCCAAATGGTGATAGCAATAGCTGCCTGAACTGTGGCACCTGATGACTCCAGTACAGAGTCACACAAACTGGAGATGTCGTGTCAGCCCCAACATGTGAGTCCAGTCACGTAGACATGATTTAATCACTGTTACTCAAAGGGAAAATGCTGATTTTCCCATTACTTCAACTTCTTCAGCATGTGCTTGAATCTCCCTGTGCTTCTTCTGCTCCTGCACCCACAACTCCCATCACCTTTGCTGCTGGGTTTTGGCAGACACTTGGGCTAGTTCCTTTCACCAAACAGAAAACCAGAGAGCTGTGACACACTTTGGACAGCATTGTATGCTGCAATGCACTAGATCTTATTTGAATTTTTGTGGTTAAGGCTCTTCTCTGGTTGAAACTTGTCACAGTTCCCTAAAAAAGACTGAATTAGTTCATGCCTGCGCTCAGACAGCAGCTGCTGTGTTTAATGCCAGCCATGAGTCTGTGTGACATCTGTAATTGTATATGCTTATGTAGAAGCTCAGGGCTGTCATGTGAAAATGCCAGGTTGGTGCCATGTCACCTCCTCAGCTGGTCCCTCAGCCTCAGAAGGGGCACACTGGTTACAGCCTGGCCAAGCCTGGCTTAGTATCCTTGTTCTCTCTGGACAGGCATCATCCAGGCTTTTCCAAAGGAGCCAGCCACTGGTGAATGAGAGGAGGGCTCAGATCTCTTTCTCAGTGTAATCAGGAAACAGGAGAGCAGTGGAGAGGAGGGACGAGAGGAGGCTCAGAGCCAAAAGGAATCTATAGGCAATCCCAGTAAAAAAGCTGTCATAGCAGCACTGATAGAAAATGTTCTCCTCTGTGAGTTCAGCTTATGGAAAATGATATGCTATGAGTTTGAGTCCCAGTCTAAGGGGGCTTTTTAAGTGATATAGGTTAATGGCTGAAATATAAAGATGACGAAGGTGATCTTGTTTTAGATGGGAATTAAGCATGATTTTCTTTTCTTCACAATCTCAGTCATAATAGACACCAAAAGACATCACACTTGTATTGTTTCTATGTTTTATTTTGTTTAAAAGAAAATGGTAATACTTTATTTTTAGTTTTGTCTTTAACCTAATTTATGTTAGTGTGTGTTGGATTAAGTGAGGTATATAAGCACAGAGACCTATGTATTTCTCAACTTCTCATTTAGCAGAGTACTGAGAAAAGTGAGTGGAGTTGTCCAAAAACTAGAATGCTTCAAGAGGAAAAGAGAAAAAAAAAGCCCAGCAGTGTATCTTATTACTTTGTTGAGTACTCCAGCACAATCTGTAGTAGAAATACATTTTGTAGGCAGATCCATATACAGCAGGATAAAAAAACAGTCGGAGTTTTGGTTCTATATTCCAATCTATATTCATGTGTTTAAATATTTCAACTTCTACCTGTGGTTCATTTTAAATGAGAAAAGTTTCACTGGAGATTGTAGCTTTATTTTATCAAATAATAATTTAGCAAAATTAATTGATACAATGAATTTCAGTGTGAATCTTAATCTATAAGAATGTCTGTTCTTTTCCCTTGCTCAATATTTTGTTTGTGGCATACTTAATTTTAGATCCATGACCTATGGTCTTTAATAGGCTTTCTGACAATAATGATTAGGATAGTGGATATGAGGTACCAAATTATCGATAAGCTCCTTCACTGAGACAACCCTAATGAATCATCATCTGATAGGGATATTCTGCTTAAAACATTGATCATTAACTGATTTACATTTTCCATAATAAAATCTGCATTTGCCTTTCTGCCATTTTTGTAGAAAATATTTTAAAATATGTGATTTTAAAATGTGGTGATTGTTTCTTAGCTTCTGAGGTGTTTTTCGTGAGGTTTTCTTAGTTTTTCTGAAAGCTGTAACTAAAAATCCATTGCCTTGCAGTCCCTTATTTCTTCTATAACTTTTGTTGGAATCAAAACTTTCATATGAAACATTCAAAATGTAGCTCAAATAAGCATAAATGAAACTCCTGTGTTGAACTCTGCCTGGCAATGCATGAGATTTGTACAATTCTCATTATATTCTGGGAACAAATGGACCTTAGCATCACATTGGAAACCTTGATTAAAAAAGTGTGACTAAGATAGGCTCCTTAAGGATTATTGACATTTAATTTAGCATTTAATGTGGACTATCTAAAGCAACATCAGGAGAAACCCAATATTGCTTTACACTAAGTATTTTTCAAAGAAAGAGCAGATTTCACAATTGAAACTCTTGTTTGAATTGGCTGAAACTGTCATCCTGAATGTCTCAATTAGCATATTTTAACAGTCTTTTAAACCTTGAAACCTAATTGAAATTGTAATAAAATATTCCACCTTGAGTGTCAAATGAAATAGTTGCAATCCCATTTTCATTTCAGTGAGAAAGTCTCGTTTTGAACAAATTTATCCTCTGCTTGAGCCTGCACAGGATGCATATTAGGGCTAGTAACTTTCTGGAAAAAAACCCAAAACAAAACAAATGATAAGCACAGTCCCTGCTGGCATTGTCTGAAACCTTTAATTTTTTGAAGCCAGATAACGTCTGTAGACATTCTGTTCTTGCACATTTAGGGAGCAGGAGTTTTGCCTGCAAATCATACATGAGTTTATTAAATCAAACACTGTTTTTTGGCTGAACGTTCCTTTCCGCATGTTTCACAGGACTGTGCATCCACATACTTTCTTTGAAAACATCTCATTGTCTCACCACTTCCTTTACGGCTAAGAATTTGATGATTACCACAAAATAATTGCTGTCATTTGCCACCCATTTGTGATTCCCGTTGAAGTACGGTTTCTAAGATATAACATGTGGTGAGCCTGGAGTTAAGCAGAACAAAGGAAGAGAGCGGATGCACTCATGGCAGCTCCTGCTCACAGTGATTCCCTGGCATAATAGCTCTGTCATGAACCCCACCATAACCACTGGGTGATGATCCATCAATGTTATCACAAGGAAGGAGATTATGGATAGCCTCACTGGCCTGAAACACTTGTCCTTTCTCTCAGGAAGAGAGCTGCATGGAGGGGAATCAAGCAATGTTTTATAGAAACACAGAATGGTTTGGGTTGGAAGAGATCCTAAAGATCATCTCATTCCAACCCCCCTGCCATAGGCCACTAGACCAAATTGCTCAGAAGCCCATCCAACCTGGCCTTGAACACTTCCAGGGATGAGGCATCCAAGTCTTCTCTGGGCAACCTGTGCCAGTGCCTCACCACTTTCACAGTATTTTTTCTTAATCTCTGATCTAAACCTAAAAATCTGCTCTCTGTCAGTTTGAAGCCATTCCCCTTTGTCCTGTCACTCCAGGCCCTTGTAAATAGTCTCTCTCCATCTTTCTTGTGGGATCCCTTCAGATGCTGGAAGGCCACAATTAGTCATTNCATTCCTAACCCTTCTCTTTTCCAGGATGAGCA
>VXAX01002661.1:0-20706 GCA_013399835.1 Leptocoma aspasia
GGAGGCTGTAAGTATCTCTCTGAGTGCTTGGCAAGAATCACTTTCCCAGAGGGTAGTGTGGCGATTGAGGAGACAAATATAAGGGATTTAGTAGATGCCATTCATCAATAATGGAGTTCTTCAAATTCTCTGGAACACTCATAAAGCAGACACGCCTTTGAGAATGAAAACAATGAGCTCTTAAGAGGGCTACTGAGAAGGGCAAAAGTACATAGCATTTTTTGCATTAGAACCACAAAGCAACTTGTACAGACTTTTATGAATGATATTGGTAGTACAAGATATAAAGAAATTTTGGAAATACCTTATTTTTTGAATTTTGATACCAGATAGGGAAGGTTTTGGAATTGCCCTCCCAAACCACTTTGCATTCTGCTTTTATAATAGTGCAAGAAAGGTTTGCCTGTTTTTGGGTGTGCAGAAGTCAGGGATGAACTGAGGGAAGTCCTACAGCCTCTGAATTTATGGTTGTCCAAGCACGGCTTCTTCATTGTGGAAACAGTCCAACACAGAGTAGGGCTTCTGGTTCAGTTAAGGGGATATGTGAGAATGACTCTGAGGAGATCTCATCAATCTCACAGTGAGACTTTGTACAAGCAGTGGTGGGTGGAGTTTGGAGGTTTGTGACTTTGCCCAGGCCAAGGCACAGGAGAAATGAAAAGCCCAAACTCCAAACTTAACACTACCGACTCCTTCTCCCTCCTAGGAGCAGCTGTCCAATGTCAACCTCTCCAAGTTCCGCAAGATCCAGCACGAGCTGGAGGAAGCCGAGGAGCGGGCTGACATTGCAGAGTCACAGGTCAACAAGCTCCGAGCCAAGAGCCGGGAGTTCCATAGGAGGATAGAAGAGGAAGAGTGAGGATGTCATGAAGCAGCAAAGTGACCTGAGGACAGCACAAAATGTGAACCTCTCAGTCACTTTCCTTCTGCCATGAGCCTTTGTACCCACCTCAGTGTCTAGTGAATAAAGACTGTAGTAGATTCCTCTGCATACACACTATGACCAGTGTATTCTTTTGGTTTTGTTTTCCTTGGGCAATTGCATTGCAGAAGAAGTTTCCTTACTTTTCCTGTCTGAGACAAAGGAAAAGCTGGTGCCAGTGCTGGATTGAGGATTGGCAAACTTAGAGGCTGGCCATTGCTGGGGGAGACTCCTGAAAATCCAGCCTGTGCTGTCTCCTGTCTTCAGCAGCTCTTTGTCCAGCTCCTGCCTTCACATCCTCCTAATGCTTCTCCCATTGTCCTTTCAGCACAGGTTCTTTCCCATGGGAGAATCAAGAGAGGGTGATTCTTTTCTTTTTTCCTTTTCCTGCTCTTGTTTATGATGCTGGCCCTCACAAACCCTAAACACCAATCTCTGAGAGAGTCATCAGAAGTTGCAGTGCACTGCACTGGGAAGGACTGACAGCTCCTTGACAGAGATTATTTCAGTCACAAAGAGCATGGTTACAAGACATCAACAGTGTCTCTACATTGTGCCATCTCCCTTACCCTAGATTTCCTCAGCTGCTGCCACCAGCTGCTGCCAGTTTCTCTTGAGTGGGCAAAGAGCTGAGCCTGCCTAGGGCCGTGTGCCGGCAGGACTGTCAGGACTGTCCCTTAGTGCCCAGCTCTCACACACCACATGGCTCCAACACACCTCTTCACCTCAACGACCCAAAGGTCAGCCTTGTCACCCCTGAAGCTCTCACTGTCAGTCACTCCAGCTGAATCCAGGTGGCAGAAGTCCTTGGCGCAGAGCAGTGTGGTGTGAATGTGAAACACATTAGCAGCAACTGGGGTGTGAATGGCAGTTGGCACAGAAAGGAAACAAGAAGCAGAGAAAGGAGCAGGTCCCAGTGTAGGCAGTGATGTGTAAAGCTTGTGTCAGTCCACAACTTTCTATCACTGTCAACTGTAGAAGTGCTAGTATTCAGCAGCAGAGGTTTGTGCTCTGTGGAGCATTGAACCCAACAGGATCAAACGGAGAGCTTGCCTGTGGAGCTCTTTGGGGTGATGGGAAGTGATAGGGATTGACACTGTCTGGTTGGTCTAAGCTTGCAGAAGTCACTGCCAGAGGCTTTACTCACACTGAAGGGAAGTGAAACCGACCACTCTGATATTTGTTTGTTATACCCATGAGAGCAATATGCAAAGGACTCTCACCTTACCTGGCTCCCAAGTGCAGCCTAACCAGCACACCAGCTCTTCCTGGGAAGTCCAGCCTGATTCCAGTGTCACTAAAAAGCATTGATGAACAGGATCTGTCGATGTTGTCTGTGGAGAGAAATAGCAGATGTCTCTTTAGGAGCAAACTTCAGCTTTCAATCCCAGACCTTAAGAAAACCACCCAACGCCTTGCAGAGATGCCAAACTCATCCTCCCTTCTCATGACGCTGCACAACTTTTCCCAAGGGCTCCTTAACAGCTAACTAACCTTGTTCTCCCTGCTCATCCCCTGCAGTATTTCTCCTTGCCTCATAGTGTGCATTCTTCTGTCACTACAGCCAGGGCCTCTTGGCCTGAACCTTTGCCTGCCAAAGCCCAACTAGAAGCTAGCTGCTTCTCTTGGGAGCAGTCCCACCTGAGGGCATCTCCAAAGCTTCAGGTGGGTCTGGGTAGAGTCTAGATGGCACATAAAACCTGTGAGTATCTCTGTTGGCTGTAATGGCAGGTACAAGCCTTAACTTCAGAGACCCAGGGACAGGTGCACACCCTCGGGCAGGACCTGCTCTGAGCACAGCTGGGCACTGCTGATGGCACTGAGGACTGGCCCTGCCCCCACAGCAAACTCACGGCTCCCTCTGCCCTCTCCTCCCGTGCTCCAAGGCCACACCAAACTGCCCCTCAGCCTTCACAAGAGCCATTGCTGGAGGAGGGGACAAGGCTGCAGGGAGATTTGGAGGAGGCCCCTACCAGGAGGATCAGCCCATCCCGTGTCTCCTTTCATCCTCAATGTCACAAGCCCAAAATAGCCCCGCTCTCCTAAGACTCCTGTGCGGGGTTGTGCCTTTTTGTGGGGATGATTTGCTTCCACTAATAGCGCCTGAAGACATTCCTGGGCGGGTAGGCTGCCTTCTCTGTGGCAGTGCAACGTGCTGCCCTGGAGGAGCTGGACACGTGTGCTGTGTCCCAAGGCAGCAGCTGCTATTCTTACCCCAGAGAGACTCGCTGCAGCCCAGCTCCACTGCCAGCTGAAAGGTTAAACATCAGAATGGGGCCTGAGCTTGCTCTCCCTGCTCAGAGCCTGAATCCACAGTGTTCCCCTTTGGACCCCATGCAATGGCCCTGTGCCAGCCCAGCACCACGGCCATTCCCTGCTGGGATGTGCTGCCCCATGGGCAACACAGCAGCTGCCCAGGTACTTCCAGCGGTCACTCAGGGCTCCTTGGGGTGGATGGGGCTTTGCCTCTCTCTTTTTAACCAGCAAATGGAAAAGACAGGCTAGGCTGCAGCTCTGAATGTGCAGCATTTTACAGCTGCCATCCTGCAGTTCCTGGGTGAGGATGAAGGCAGAGGCAGGGCTTGCTCTGAGGTCCGGCAGTCCTGCAGGGGCCATCCATGTCCCTTTGCTAAGGCTGTGGTTTCCCAGCCCTCATTTAGGGAAGGCTGTAGGGCTGTACACCACAGGTCCCTCAAGAGCCCCAGGAGTAGCAGGGCTGCAGGAGAAGCCCTGGCTGGGCTGGTGGCTCTGACATGATGGTTATGGAGACTCAGCCCTGCCTGCACCTTGACTCTCCTGGCCCTCTGGAGAGCTCAGGAAAGCCGTGTCCCAGCCGGGTACAGTCACCGTGGGCAATCAGACAGAGGACACCGAGCCCAGGACATCAGCTGGGATGGTGGCTGTGCCTTCCCCCTCAGGCCTTGGCTGTTGCTCTGACAGCACAGGTCGCGTCAGCTTTCTCCTCAGCTTGGGCCTTGTCACCTGACACTGAAGGACAGATCAGTTCCTTTAGGGATCCTTGGCAGGAAGCCACAGCATTATTCCCGGTGAGGGGAGCAGGGGGTGCCGGTCCCAGGGCCCCACAGGCTCCTGTCAGTCACAGGGAGCTCCCGGGGCAGCAGCTGACCAGGCCCTCTGCTCCAGGCACCCAGTGCCAGGGGATGGCAGCCTGGAGCCATCCAGGGGACCCTGCTCTGGGCCCTGCTCCACTGCACACCAGCAAGGAGATCTCACTTTCTGTGTGTTGGCCTTGGTCAGTAGGGGATCACAGTAACATGATCTATGTTCAGGGAATATTATATGAATTCAAAAAGTGGAGAAATTAATCAGTTAAAATTCCTCCATGAGCTGTTAAGTACTTAGACACTGCATTCTGCTCAGGGACTCCATAAATACAAATTACTGGAGGTAGGAGAGTTCTGTAGAAGTGCCATTCTATGCTGATGATCCTTCCTGAGCATCACTTTCAAAGACAGGAAGCTGGGCTCCACGAACCTTTGATCTCACAAGGACAGCTTATTTTAGGTTATGAAAAACTTTTCTGCAGGGGTTAATACCATGCTCCTTCATTATTTCCTTTTCCTTCCCCTTCCTTCCTGCTCTTATAGTTACTTGCTGCTTCAATTACCTCTTCCTGTCTGCCAGGTTGCCCACCCCACTCACCTGCTCTGTAATAAGATCTCCTCAGATGCTTTGGCAGGGGATAGAAAGGGCATCCTGAGCGTCACTTCCTTGGATGGGATCTCCTGCCCAGACCTCTTCTGCTGATGCATCTGTGGAGGCAGGAGGAGTGTGAATCGCGGCACATGAGCAGCACGCTCTTGAAACTGCCCATCCTCTAATCCCAGATTATGGTATTTATTTGCCTCTCAAGTTCAGTTATTCAATTTATTTGCCTCTCATGTTCAGCTTAAACTCACTCCAAGATTTCCAAGAATATCACTCTGTGGGAACCTACTTGGAAACAAATTTATAATTAACATTCACCCTAGGACAGGTGCATTCACTTCCTTTGACATGTAGTGGAGGTAAATCAGAGCTGCATTAAGATCTACAGAAATTAATTTCTGAATAGAGCAGAAGGGACAGCAAGGCCATCACAGCCCATCTACGGCCAGCCTGTGATATTCTGCTTATCTTCACAGGTTCTCACACTTAGACACAGAAATTTGTGGTCATATTTGACATGGTAAAGAATGGGTGGCCTATTCTTTACCTGCAGCTTTTAAGTCTTACCAGTTATGGTCCTCAGTAGTTCTTCCTCAGAAATAATTTATTGCTTCCAGCAATTGCCTCAGCCTATTCCTTCAGCCACATTTATCAGAAACATTAGTTCAATGGCAAATTTCCTAACTAGATGTCACATCACAATTAACAGACTGAGCATGTTCTGCTCATAACACTGAGCATGTTTCAACACAACATTGAAAGCATGGAAAGCTTAATGGAGCAACACTGAATTGAAAACCAACCTTTTAATATGGAAAATGTGCTCTTACCCTCTCCAGGGCTCAGTGTCCAGTCACATCCGAGCAGAAGTACGGGGGTGAGCAGTGCTGCTACAGAGCACTGCTCTGACATTTCTGCTTGCCCTCTGCTAACATTCCTGGAAGCTCTCATTTTACACAGAGGACAGCAGAAAAGCTGCTGCAGCAGGGGCTGAGCATTCCCTGCCAGACTGTCCATGAGAGGCTGCAGAGAAAACTGACCTGTCTAGGCAGGCCCTACCTTAATGACAGCAGGGCAAACAGCAGCACTCACAAGCTGAAAACCCTGCAAGGATTTAAGATTCTTTTTTTTGGCAGTGTGGCAGTGGGGGGAAATAATGAGCAAGTCATTCAGACTCCTTCCTATACCTTTGCTCTTTCTAGAAGAGTTTTAAGTATAATTCTAATCGACATGATTTTTATATCTGCCACTGTCACTATCTCAGTCTCTGCTGTTTTGAGGTGATGGTGATGTATTTTTTTCCTCAAAAGTGCTGTATGTTGATACCCAGATTCTAGAATTCAAATGTTGTCATTTATTTTGGAGGGATAGTATACCACTATGTACGAATTACAGAGTCTGCCAAGAAAAAAGATTAGACCAGAAAGTGATATTCTAGCAGCTAGGTCTCACATTGCCATAAATGTTTTTAAGGCAGAATGAAGGCAGTGAACAAAATGCTTTTCTTTTCTTTTCCTAGAATATAAGGACACTGATACTAAATACTCATTTCCCAACTGAAGTGAATTTAGGCAATCTATACTGAAACTATATCCTTTTTTCGAAAGATTCCTGCAAATCCTAGCTGATAACTAAGGGGAGGCAATGACTCCATTCAGTATTCTGGACATAGTGCCAAACAGTTTAGCAGACACAGGGAAAATAAAAGAGATTAAGGTAGTGTGTCAGTATTCTGAAGATAAAGAACCTGCAGAAATAAAAGCAGGAAAAGAAATCAGAACAATTGCTCTTCCAATTGCTCCTCCTGCTGTCTGTACTCTCCAAAATGTGATGGTGTCATGAGGTCTCCATTTGAGTTGGAAAAGACCTCTAAAATCATTATGTTTAACCATTACCCCAGCACTGCCAAGTCTACCACTAAATCATGTCCCCACACATCTTTTAAATATCTCCTGTTCCAGGGCTTGACAACACTTTCAGAGAAGAAATTTTCCCATATCTGTTGTAGTTGTTGTTGCCCTTGGGGGCAGGAATTGACTCCCTCTCAGAAGGTCTTTGATTCAGAAGGCTTTATTAAGAACACTCCATAATATCAGAAGGCTGAAGCTTATAGCTTCCTTCATAGCTTGTTACAAAGGCTTAAGATTATTTCAGAAGGCTTACAGCTATACAAGAGGAATACCTCTTAAAATACTAAATTGCTTGGCTGGTAACCAAGACCAGCTCCCACTTACCATTGGTTAAGAGAGAGAAAACTGTCTATGTTTGTGGGAGTAGAACTGAAAAACACCACCTGTGGCCTTGAGCGGGACACAGCTCAGAGATATGTTTATAAAATCCCTCTTTGAGAAAGTGGAGTTCTCCCTTGGGAAGAAAAAACCTTAGCAAGCTTGCAGCTAGGAAAGTCCAAAAACCCAGTAGGAAAATACCACAAATATCCAATCCAAACCTCCCTTGGCACAGCCTGAAGCTGTTCCCTCTCCTCCTGTCCCTGTTCCCTGGGAGCAGAGCCCGACCGCCCCGGCTGTCCCCTCCTGGCAGGGAGTTGTGCAGAGCTACAAGGTCCCCCCTGAGTCTCCTTTTCTCCAGGCTGAGCCACTTTCCAGCTCCCTCAGCTGCTCCTGGAGCTCCAGACCCTTCCCTAGCTCCATTCCCTTCCCTGGGCATGCTCCAGCCCATCAATGTCTTTCATGTCCTGAGAAGTCCAAAACTAAACCCAGGACAGGAAGTACAGCTCAGAGATTTTTGCAAGATACCTGTCTGAGTGTCCATGTGACCAGGAGTTTTAAATCCACAGAAGGAATTTTTTCAAGTGAGTTTGCCTGTGAAGATGAGTATGAATTCTTGAACTTTTCTTGTTGGTTCCCACAGGTTCTAACTGGGCCTACATTATTTGTTCTTTTTGGGCAGAAAAGAACATCAGTGGGAGGTCTTGAGGCTCCCATTGAAGTAGAGGTTAGCAACTTACATCTTCTGTTATTGCAGCTGGACAGGAGGTCCTGGTCAGCTTGGTCCATGAGGAGAATATTTTAATAATTTTGCTAATGGGGGGGAATGAAATAAAGTTTTCCAAGGAGGAAGCACATGGTAAAGAGCCCTGGTGTTTCACCCAGAGAGCAGCTTGTTGTGTCAGGAATTTGGAGTGGGGAGAATGCATCTCTATCCCCATTCCAAAATATGCTAAAATTTCCAGGAAATGTGGGATGCAGTGGGCTTCCAACCAATGAATGAGAAACAGCTGGTGCCCTGTTGGGTTTCTCCCGTGTCATTGTCACTTACTGTAAAATTTAAGGATTGAGACCAAGAAAGCAAACTATTGGTGCTGCCCTCAAAAAGTGAGTTGAGGGAGGGGTAGTGAATTCATTTGTCCAGTAAAGCCATCAGCCTTGCTGCAATGTAGTTCTCTTGGTTTCCCCATAAGTCCTCTTAATGCCATTAGTCACCTGGCAGTCCTGTGACATACTAATGGATTCTTAAGTAGGAGTTTTCACTGTGTTTCGAAGCTTTGCAAGTTCCTCTATGAGTTCCCCATGATTTTGGATATCTGTATTTGAGGACTGAGAAGGAAAGAAATCTGCCATGAGACTACTAACCTGGTAATAAGGGTCTGAAATCAGCTTCATTATGGGAAGAACACTTAAGCTGAGAAATGACAGAGGAATAGCTGCAAATGTAGGAATTTTACAAGGAAGAAGGGGAACATGATCAGAATTATGGAGGTAATGTAGGACAGTGTGCATCACGGGATGCACATGGGAGATAGTCATGGGAGAGTATGGACTGTGTAGGAAGAATACATAGGGGAAATGAGAAGGGTTTATGCTTTATGTCAAAGTGCTCCTTGCTTGTGTAATGCTCCACTGTGGGGCTGCAGACATCCTGTCAGAGATGGGAGGAAAATGAGGGATGTTGTGATAGGGTCTGTTATGGACCACCTGAACAAGACAAAGTAGTGAAGGGATTTCTACAACTAGTAGAAACTCAAGTCTCCTCTGCCTTAGGGAGGTTTTCAGCCATGTGGACATCTGCTGTGAGGGCAACAGCACCAAGCAAGCTCTGGCAGAAATTCTTAGGCAGTGCTGATGTCAATATCCGAATGTAAATACTGGACAGGCAACACTGAGTATTGGAAGCAGGGATGTGCTTGTGATAAATATGCTCCCAGATGGCACCTCAGGCTGCAGCAAATATGTGCTGACTGGATGAAGGATCCACTGAAAAGCTGGGGAGGTAAGCAACAGAATTAGCACTCTAGACTTTGTAAGAATTGGAATTCATTTCATTCAAGGAACTGCTAGTTAGCACACACTTTGCAGCAGCTGTGGAAGAGAAGAGACTGCTCAGGAGAGATGTGCTTTATAAATGCAGTCATATTGAATTTTGGGGGCTATTTTAACCCTTCATAGTATGCTACATTACATGTATTGTCGTAGACCAATTCTCAAACAGCTTTATTTTCAGCTATGTCCACAGCTGTATTTGAACCAGGTAAATCAACACTTCTTTTCTTTCACACCCTAATTAGTGATTTCTACAAGCACTCACTGGCAATGAACCCAAAATAACATCTGCCCATACTGTATGGAGCAGTTGTAGTCTCCTATGAGTGTTACATGAGTTGCTTGAGCAGTGTGGTAGCCCCCTTTTATTTGCAGTTGGTATTTCTGTCCTGAAAAGACAGCTGCTGAGAAATGAGGAGATACTTGGTGAAGAGCCTGAAGCAGGAAACTTGAGGAACCTGAATTCCCTGAACAGCATGAGCATGGAGAAATTTTAACACAGGACTTCAGTGCTGGACATGGCAAGAGCTAGAAGGAATTTGGCTCCCCAGTTTTCACCTCTCCTGAGTGCAATCTGTTCAGTATGAGTCTGCTGTTCAACCAAAAAAGGCAAACAATCCTATGGTCAGTATACGTTCCTCAGAACTGAATGACTCGTACTCAGCTTTCTCCAAGGATTTGTGAATAGCAGCTGAACATACAGAGAAATTTGGCAGGAGGTCCCTGTTCCTATATGAAGAATTATTTTGTGGAGGTTGCATTATTCTCAGATGTTAAATGCTCTCTACATTAATGTATTGCACTAGACAAGACTTCAAAATTTCCACACAAGTCCTCTGGTAATGGGCAGATCTTCTTCCAAATCCATATGAAAAGATTACCCTTTTGAGATATTCCACTGTCCTCATAACTCACATAGTGAGCTCAGGGGTGAGCTCTGGGTTTGGCTTCCAATCTGGGGCCCTAAATGTGCCAGAGGAGTCTTGAAGGAGCTCCTACAGCACAGGAAATCATCTGATGCTGCATATTGCACTGGATCACAGGCATTGTCTTTCTAACCACTTTACTGTGGTATTCCTTGAGCTATTTTGATGATTGAAGTGCAAATGACCAGGAGAAAAATGTCTTTAGATCTAGAGGATCTGAAATAGTCTAAATTATTAAGATCAAGTGTGGATGTGGCACTTGGGGACAAGGTTTAGGGTGGACTTGGCAGTCCTGGGATGACAGTTGGACTGGTCCTTTCCAGCCTAAACAATTCTGTGTTTCTATGATACTGTGATTACACCCTTTCCTAAAACTGGACCAGTTAGTCTCCTGGACTACCAGCAAATCTCTTTATCCCACACCATCAGCATTACACACCCTGCTGCTTCTAATGCCCTGGTACAGAAGGTGCTGTGTTGTTAGGTGTTTCTGGGACTGTGAGTTTGTAAATACACTTATTTTGATGGTACGGCACTGCAAGGATGAGGTTTTATCAGCATGAATAGCAGCTGGAATTGTATGCCAAGGTTTGTATGATTGGCACAAGCATGGCATGCTGGTTTTTGGGGAGTTGGAGGTAGGGAGGGGTTATATGGGAACCTCTGGAACTTCAGGTTTGACACAGGGAACTTGTTATTTATGCAGACAATAAAAGGTGTAAGTACGCATCAATTTCAAGTAAGAAATGTAAGACTGTCAAAACTGAGACAGCAAAGTTTCTGGAGAAATCACTTTTAAAATTAAATACACACAAACATATATATTATCTATGCATGCACAAGCATATATTTTATTTTGATGTGATAGTGCATCCCCCCTTCCTACTCAGGTCTGCTCTACAATCTCAGAAATTCCCATAAAGCCTTGATTTAAGCCATAAAGTCAAGTGTCCCTTGACTCTATCAAGAGCCCTTGCATTGCCAAGGTGGGAGCAGCAGTGCCTGTATAGGAACTCCTGTTGCCTGGCTAAGGTGAAGGATGAGAGAAGGAATAATCTTTAACTTGCTGAAAGCCTTGGAACTTTCCCTACCTAAATTGCAGCCAAGTAGAATAGTACAATTGTTGCTGAAGTTTTGGTAACTCCAGTACCATTGCTACTGGAATTTTGGAAGCCTGGATTCCTGATTGGAATTTTTTTGACCTGGATCATGTCCAGGATGGAAATATATGGATGACTAAAACCAAACATCTTGCAACCTTAGTGAGGCCCTTTGAGCTCTCCTGGACTGCAGCAGGCTGCAACCAGTATCTCCCTCAGAGTGGAGAGGTTTCATCAAATTTTCTCGTGCTTTTGCAAATTTATATTGAACCCTCTTTCACTAATGCCTTTGATGGTGATACTTTAAGCAACCTTAACTCATTTGCAACATTTGATTCCTCAACAGTCAGCTCAGGAATCTATTGAAGAGCTCCATATCAAAGTGGAGTTTCCCATTACTTGGGATCAGGCTCCCAACTCACTTTATTTCAAATCATTTCAGCTATTGAGAGTGTCCTATACAGAATACTCAGCTGTAATACATTTTTACTTCCTGCTTTTTAGAAAATACCACTGAAAAGTGGTTCCCAATATTATTTGCTAGTTTTTGACATATTTTCCCAATGCATATGTTCCTAAAGCATTATAGGCATTGTCATCACCATTACATGACTGAAAAGTTGTGGTATAAAGATACCAAGGAAACTACCATGGGTCAGGGAGCAAATCACTGAGAAAGGCAGCAATAGAACCATGCAAGTTCTCTAAGTGCCTTGAGTAGTCTAGATTCTCTCCTTAACACTCTTGACAAATTATTTATAGATGTATTCACGTAGCCAGTAAGATATAAAAATGTTCTAATTATATCATTCAAATCGAGTGACAATTCTGCCCTTAGTTTGACAGACAATGCTTGGCCAAAAAAGGTTTGCCAGAAATGTTTTGACCGAAGAAAGGGGGACCATCTGCATCATCTGCAAACGGACACTATAAAATCTGCCAGAGCCAAGTCTAGCCTGTCTCCGCAGAAGGCTTCCGGGTAAGTGCATGCATTTCATGAGCTTGAAGAAAGAGGACAATGTCCTTGCAATATCCTGTTTCATTTCTTCTGTCTCTAACAACCATTTCCATGAGGGAATGCTCATGTGAACAAAAATTTTTGGTGTAATTTTGATGCATGCCTGTATTTTCACTCTACAGTATTTTATGGAATTCTGTTCAGCAGTAAGAAACAACTGCCATTCCTATTTTACAGTGTTGGCCATATTCCAGGATACAAGCTGTTACTCAAAGGTAATACACTGAATAATCCATTTCTAATCTATATTCTAGACAGGATTTTTAAAGAGCTGCACGAATTCTCTTCATAAATCATCTTATATTCCCACTGCATTTGTTTAGGCTAGATAGTTGGAAATAGGGAAGATCTAAAAAATGAAGTTATTTTTCATTTTTAATAGAAAAGGTAATCCTTTCAGCAAGAAAGTACTCTCTTGAAGAGTCATTGCTCACAATTAAGGACCAGAGCTAATAGTGATTTTTCTATGACTGTAGATTCTTTTATGTGAAAAACTCAAACCTTGTCAGAATTCAGGGTGACTTACCAAACTGCACTCAATATTCAGATGTTATATTTACTGTTACAAGATCTACACATTGTAGAAGTCTAAGTCTTACTCTTGGGTTCAGACTAGGGTACTTTTAACTTCCAATCAGAGTGGATTTAATTGGTTTCTTCCTAAGAGCTTATTTTGGAGACTAACTAGGAATTATTTGCTAAAGAGCAAGGAGCTTTCTCATCAGTATAGATTGTATTATTCTTCTTGATGACCAATAACTTTTTTTCTCCACAAGACACCTCTGCAGACAAGCTTTCATTAGAGGACAGACATGGCCTCTGGAGATGCTGAGATGGCTGTTTTTGGGGATGCGGCTCCTTACCTCCGAAAATCGGAAAAGGAGAGAATTGCAGCCCAGAACAAACCTTTTGATGCCAAGTCATCTGTCTTTGTGGCTCATCCCAAAGAATCCTTTGTGAAAGGGACAATCACGAGCAGGGAATCAGGCAAAGTCACTGTCAAGACTGAAGGGGGAGAGGTGAGTCAAAAACAAGGCTCAAGGACATTTGATCCCCACTTTGAGCTTTTAGGTGACACATGTGGATCTGTTGTTTCCTTGGCAGACCCTGACCGTGAAGGAAGACCAAGTCTTCTCCATGAACCCTCCCAAGTATGACAAAATCGAGGACATGGCCATGATGACCCACCTCCACGAACCCGCTGTGCTGTACAACCTCAAAGAGCGTTACGCAGCCTGGATGATCTACGTAAGTGGCAGCAGCAGCTTCCTTTGGGCAGCCTCAGGAGCTGCTGGGCCAGGCTCAGGGGAAGCCAAGGTGCTGTGTCCCTTCCTTGCAGACCTACTCGGGTCTCTTCTGCGTCACTGTCAACCCCTACAAGTGGCTGCCGGTGTACAACCCCGAGGTGGTGTTGGCCTACCGAGGCAAGAAGCGCCAGGAGGCCCCTCCACACATCTTCTCCATCTCTGACAACGCCTATCAGTCCATGCTGACTGGTGAGTGCTTGATTTCCTTTGAGCTGCTCTTGAAATTGTCTATCTGTAGAGGGAAATGTAGGGTATTCTCTGGAAATATGGTGCCACACTTAAAAAAATTGTGTGTGGGAAATTAATGGAAGATAAATGCACTTAACTCTAATGGTCTGTGAGAACTGAGTGTCAGTGTTCCCATTAGAATCACTAAAGACCTGGACCTAACCTAGAGGGTGGTTCAGTGGAAAGAAATTACTTATTTTGTGGTGTAGACCTTATGCCTATAATGGAATCTTACATATATGGATGGATTTATGTATCTTAATCAGTAAATTTGTCTCAGACAGAGAGTAAAGGGTACAGTTAAATGACACATACCCTATAAATGATGTGTATAATATTAATTTAAATTTTCAAGCAGCAGTGCTGACAAATAAAACAGAGATCTCTGTCTTAAACAGGTATGTAAGCCTCACCTGAGACACTTATTATGCAAATGGATTTCATTATGTAGATGATGGCCATGTGATCTAAATTACGTACAGCCTTTAACGATCTCTGGAACTCCTGCACTGGTCTGCAGCTGCATCTATAAATCAATTGCACTTTATAGTGAAAAGTATACTTCATAAAACAATATCAAGGAAAAAATAAAACTTTTAGCATTTAACTTGAGTGATGTCAAAAAATTTCTTTTTGCTTTTTCCTCTTCCTTTCACCTCTTATTTTCTCTTCCTTATATATGCATTGAAATGAAAGGTGTGCAGGATATTAGGCCTTCTTCTCCTGTTCTTTTCTTAGACTCCAGGAAATACATTCAGAATAGAAAAATAAAAAATGAATATTGTTGACATATAATCTTAAGAATGCATAATTTCTGTATATATAGGGGTTAAAAAATAGAGGTGAAAAAGGATGAAAGATGTTGGTCTGATGTTTCTGTAATTAATGATGCCTCCGAATTTCGATAAGATTATTCAAGAGACTTTTAGCATCATAAGAATTTACATACAAACAATTGCAACCTCAATGTTTTCATAACCTGTACTTGCCTATTAAAAGAGAAATAATAGCTTGATGGAAAGGCAATGTCAGGAAAGGTGTAAGTCTACTGAAGTTTCTCTGAAGTCATTCCTTTACAGTTGCTAATAGCTGAAGTACTGCTGACAAAAGTACCCACTAGAATTCCCTGGGCATTTTTCTATTTTCTGTTCCTGGATCCTTTGGAAGCTTCATTTCTTATTTTTCTCCTAGTTGTTGAATTTCTTATTTGTCTTTTCTTATCTCTGTTTCTTACCTCTGTCTCTTCACAGACCGGGAGAACCAGTCCATCCTGATCACGTACGTACCCCCCTGCACGGGTCCCTGCGGGGCTGCCCGGTGCCAGGGCACCTCCTGCCTGACCACGCACCCTCTGCTTCTCTCTTGGCTTTGGCAGTGGAGAATCCGGTGCCGGGAAGACTGTGAACACAAAGCGTGTCATCCAGTACTTTGCAACAATTGCAGCCAGTGGGGAGAAGAAGAAGGAGGAACATGCATCAGGCAAAATGCAGGTAAATTAGTAGACACGTGTTGGGATCAATGCTTTCCTTAGTTCCTGACACGGTTTTTGGAAAGGATAACCAGCAATAATTATCACCCTGCAGGGAACGCTTGAGGATCAAATCATCAGCGCCAACCCACTGCTGGAGGCCTTTGGAAACGCCAAGACCGTGAGGAACGACAACTCCTCACGCTTTGTGAGTTGTTACTTGAGACAACTGTCAACACCAATTTGAATATTCTTGCTGTCTAGGTTGGTGAAATAAGCCTCAATTGATTTTCCTGCTGCTTTCAGGGTAAATTCATCAGAATCCACTTTGGTGCCACAGGCAAACTGGCTTCTGCTGACATTGAAACTTGTAAGACTTCTGGTCTGATCCCCCTTCCCTCCAGCCTTCCCCACTTCTTGTGCTTGACTCTGTCCTACCATCCTTCCCAGATCTGCTGGAGAAGTCCAGAGTCACTTTCCAGCTCAAGGCGGAAAGGAGCTACCACATCTTTTATCAGATCATGTCCAACAAGAAGCCGGAGCTAATTGGTAGGAAAGATCACGAACTTTTTTTGAAGGAAGATCACTGAGCAACAGTTCATTCTGTTATCTGGAAACTAAATTAAGCTTGTTGTTCTCCTTCTGTTGCTTTCAGACATGCTTCTCATTACCACCAACCCTTATGATTTCCACTTTGTGAGTCAAGGTGAGATCACAGTCCCCAGCATTGATGATCAGGAGGAGCTGATGGCCACAGATGTAAGTAACTTACCAAATGATCATCTGGTGGATTTGAGCCCTGGTATATGTACATTTGTGTTTTCATTGCCAGAGTGCCATTGACATCCTGGGTTTCAGTGCTGATGAGAAAACAGCCATCTACAAGCTGACAGGGGCTGTCATGCACTATGGGAACCTGAAGTTCAAGCAGAAACAACGAGAGGAGCAGGCAGAGCCTGATGGCACTGAAGGTACCAGCAGAGTCAGCACGCTTTCTAAAAGAGATAGCCTTTAGTACATAAGGACATATGCAGATTTCAGGCTTTAAACGTGTAAATTAAGAATAAGAGTAGCTGCTCCATGACTAGATGCCAGTTGAGGCATTTATCTCATTTAATGATATCTGTACTTTTTCCTTCGTGACTACTATATAAGAGATCCAGTGTACACTGATAGGAAGCCAGGAGACTTGTATGTCAATTGCTGTAACATTGCTAATCATACTTAAGTTGAAATACACCTTGCAACCTCTGCTGTAGTATGAAGAAGTGAAATGGTTCAGCTCTAACAAGACAGAAGGCTGTGCTCCTCTTCACCCTCACCTACTGGAGAGAGCTCTGACATGAGATGTGTACTTCATTAGTCTCTGTCACAGCAGGAAGGACAGTCCATGCCTCTATTTTTCTGAGTGATAAATCCTTCTGCTATATGACTAGAAAGTTTGAACTTCCATACTGACATCTGATAGAGGATAAAGGCAATGAACTCTCTTGAAGAACACTTGCAGAAACTGAAGCTCAGAAAGAGTTATAGACTCTGAGTCCTAAACACAAGAGAAATTAGCTTTGTAGCTTTGACAGATACTGTTGTGCAACCTTGTGGAGAACACTATTGGGACAGTCAGTCAAGCAACGACTTTTAGGAATTTTTGAATATCTACTCTTCTGTCTTTTCTGGTGTTTAGTTGCTGACAAGGCTGCCTACCTGATGGGTCTGAACTCAGCAGACCTGCTCAAGGCCCTCTGCTACCCCCGAGTCAAGGTGGGGAATGAATACGTGACCAAGGGCCAGACTGTGCAGCAGGTAGAAATAATATGGTAATGTGGAGCATGCTGTGATGGCTCCCATTGATTCTCCTCTGCTGTGTATAGTAACCTTCAAAGCTTTCCCTATGCTTTAGGTGAACAATTCAGTGGGTGCCCTGGCAAAGGCTGTCTTTGAGAAGATGTTCCTGTGGATGGTTGTTCGCATCAACCAGCAGCTGGACACGAAGCAGCCCAGGCAGTACTTCATTGGTGTCCTGGACATTGCTGGCTTTGAGATCTTTGATGTAAGGAGCACAGTTTTCCTAGCATTTTGTAGAACTATAATTGAGAATTTTGAAATATATTTAATAGAATTGACTATCTCCCTACACTTATTTGTAGGGCTTTTGGAATCATGTTTTTAATCCTGAAAAAACAATAGAATAGAAAACTAATCTTCTAATTGCTCTAAATTAGAAACCTCTCTTTTCTAAATACAAAGCTTATCCTAGAGAGATAGCAAAGGAAAACTACACAGGAAGAAGACTAGTATTTAAAGTATAACACATGGTGAATTAGGATTGCACAAGAAAACACCTTGGAATTACTGCTGATCCTTGAAAGCATTGTATGGTTTTTTTTATGTCTGGCAGTACAACAGCTTTGAGCAGCTGTGCATCAACTTCACCAATGAGAAACTGCAACAGTTCTTCAACCACCACATGTTCGTGCTGGAGCAGGAGGAGTACAAGAAGGAGGGGATTGAATGGACATTCATTGATTTTGGGATGGACCTGGCTGCCTGCATTGAGCTCATTGAGAAGGTATCATCCTTCCTCTTCAAATCTAATATAAATTGGGTGTTCTATGCTTACCAAGAGAAACAATTAAGAAGCATGTAAGAATATTTTGGCTTCTTCAAATATATACTCTGTGAAAGTGGCAACAGGGTAGAAATGTTTTTGGAGATCATTACTCAGATATCAGATTTTGGTGAGAGAATTCATTGCCAAATTATAAAATGAAGTGAAAAAGGTGGTGATGCTCTCTAAGTACTTATCAGTAAACAGGTTTTACGGAGAGGACAGTATTTCACATTGTCGTATCTATAATAATTTCATCACATTTCCATAATTTTGAATGAAAGAGCAACACTGAAAAAAGTCGAGCCTTAGTTGATTTTCTCTGACTTAAAGTCAGTATGGGAACAGCTTCCTTTTCTGACTTCAGCAACTTTCCAACCAAGAGATGACTCCTTTCTAATCTGCTCCTCCCTCTTGTCTGTCATAATCTCTCCCAGCCCATGGGCATCTTCTCCATCCTGGAAGAGGAGTGCATGTTCCCCAAGGCAACTGACACCTCTTTCAAGAACAAGCTCTATGACCAGCACCTGGGCAAGTCCAACAACTTCCAGAAGCCCAAGCCTGCCAAAGGCAAGGCTGAGGCTCACTTCTCCCTGGTGCACTATGCTGGAACAGTGGACTACAACATCACTGGGTGGCTGGAGAAGAACAAGGACCCTCTGAATGAAACTGTCATTGGGCTGTACCAGAAATCATCTGTGAAGACCCTGGCATTACTCTTTGCCAACTACGGTGGAGCAGATGCAGGTCAGTTTTGTGGAAATTGTATTTTTAATGTGGGACAATTGTCACAGAATTAAAAACATAAACACTAAACATTGTTGTTTCATGTTAATTTTAAAACTTTTTGTTTTCCTTTATTCAATTTGCAGAGGCTGGTGGTGGCAAGAAAGGAGGCAAGAAGAAGGGTTCTTCTTTCCAGACTGTCTCAGCTCTTTTCCGGGTATAGTACTGCATTTGTTATCTCTGAAATGTGAAGAAAGGGGGTGAGCTAATATTAAATTTGAAAGAGCTATTTTAAATTACTGTAAATGGGGTAAATTTCTTTGGAAATTCCACATCAGGTTTTCCAGGGTCAATTTTAACTTTGCAAATATGTCCAAAAATGAGCATTCAGTCTTCAAAATCATGGAAATCCATTTTAATTTTTATTTGCAGATATAATTCAGATCTCCATATTTTTATGTCTTTGGGTCAGACTAGAATGGTAATATAAGTATTCCTGCATTTCTGTTGAGGAGTTGAAAACAATTTCCAAGAAGATATTATCTCATTGGAATAAATCCCTATTTTTTAAAACTTAAGTAGATTGACTTCTGAATGCAGAATGTGAAAAATCTAAGTAATTTTTTTTTTATGAACATGTGAAATTATGTATTAGTTTTCACTGAACCAATAGCAGCATTGTAGTATTTCAGACTAAAAATGGTGCTCAGTATCTTCAAATAGAAGAAATTTTTGGTTTCTGTGGCTTTATCCAAGTGCTCCAAAACCCAGCTTGAGAAGCTGTAAAATCATTACCTGGGCTTGGTGCATCAAACACTCGATACAAGGAAACTCACACTGGTAACTGGTTCCTCTAGGAGAACCTCAACAAGCTGATGACCAATCTGCGGAGCACTCACCCCCATTTTGTGCGCTGTATTATCCCCAATGAGACTAAAACACCTGGTAAGCTGCTCAATCAGAAACATCCTTGCTCTGATACATCCCTTCCCCTCTGCACTGCAACCTGTGCCATTCATTTGTGCTCTGCATTGCCAGGTGCCATGGAGCATGAGCTGGTGCTGCACCAGCTGCGCTGTAACGGCGTGCTGGAAGGGATCAGGATTTGCAGGAAAGGGTTCCCCAGCAGAGTCCTCTACGCTGACTTCAAACAGAGGTGAGAGCTATGAAATGAAGAGATAAGTCAGACATCACCAGCTGCTCTCCATCACACAACTGAGTTTAGCCAGGGTCTCTGAGTATAGAGGGATGAAATTCCAAATTCCTCAGCCTGATTCTGCTGCAAACACTGCTCTTGGTTTCAGTAAACAGAACAATCTTATGACTGGACATTGTCTTCCTCCTGTTTCCTCTGATTCCACAGATACAAGGTGCTTAATGCCAGTGCCATCCCTGAGGGACAGTTCATCGATAGCAAGAAGGCTTCTGAGAAGCTCCTTGGGTCAATCGATGTGGACCACACCCAGTACAAATTTGGACACACCAAGGTACAAACCCCCCCATTCACTGTCTGCCTGGGCTTTGCTCCACCTGACAGTGATGTGCTGCAACATTCCTTCTCTCAAGGTGTTCTTCAAAGCTGGGCTGCTGGGACTCCTGGAGGAGATGCGGGATGAGAAGCTGGCACAGCTCATCACCCGCACCCAGGCCAGGTGCAGGGGCTTCCTGATGAGGGTGGAGTACCAGAGAATGGTGGAGCGAAGGTACAACTTCTTCTTCAGTTAAAGTAATTTTGCTTATGGGAAAGTGTTGACACTCATCAGACTGAGAATATTCATTGTAAATTTTAATTATGCCTCAGGGAGTCCATCTTCTGCATCCAGTACAACGTTCGTTCATTCATGAATGTCAAACACTGGCCATGGATGAAGCTGTTCTTCAAGATCAAGCCCTTGCTGAAGAGTGCAGAGTCTGAGAAGGAGATGGCCAACATGAAACAAGAGTTTGAGAAAACCAAGGAAGAGCTTGCAAAGTCTGAAGCAAAACGGAAGGAGCTTGAGGAGAAAATGGTGAAACTGGTGCAGGAGAAAAATGACCTGCAGCTCCAAGTACAGGCTGTGAGTTTATCACCTTTAGTTTATCACGCAGCAAATGAGTCTATACATTCAGACTGTTCTTTATGAACAGAAAATCAAACTATAGAAGACCAAAAACATAAGTTAAGGTGAGGAAACAAATTCTGGCAGCAATGTGGTAAGCACTCTGACAGCCAGTGCAAAGATACAGAAAGTTTCAACTGTGAGTCAGTGCTCTTGTCTTCAGAGGAAGGAGGCAAATGTAGATCCTCAATGAAGTAGAAAAAATGAATCCTGTGGCAAAATGCCAACCACACTTGAAAGTCATACCTTCAAGTAGGTACTTTCAATGCAGGAAAAGCCATCCTGTCTTTGCTTGGTAACTAGCAGTTAGGATCCTTCTGTTGCTGGAGTTGAAGGTCAGGTTCAGCTGCTACTC
>VXAX01002684.1:18402-46290 GCA_013399835.1 Leptocoma aspasia
AAGGTGGAGTTTGAATGTGGACACAGGTTACATCTCTTAATGCTCCTTCGGGGAGGCCTGGCAGGGGTGTGAATATCCACTTTAGTTAGAACAAGTGTTAACGGCTGATTCGATTTGATCAGGTCTGAAATATTTGTACAGTGGTCATTTTCCGGACCCTTCACACTTAAAAATACCCGGATGTACTGGTGAAAAAAAAAATTAGAAAGGGAGTAAAAACCGACAAGAAGTTGTTGGGAGAAGGGTCCTTTTGTCCGGGTGCCTCTGAGAGCCCGGCGGTGCCTGCGCCGCTGAACCGGTTGCGGCCGCGGGGCTGGGATGAAAGGACACAGGGGTGTGGGGCCGGGGCAGAGCAGGGCCCAGCCTCCGCTCCCGCAGCAAAAGAAGATGGGAAGAACTTGCCTGGCGAGGCCAGGGTCCCTTCTGAAGAACTACCACCGAGCGGCGTCTCCCGCGCTCCCGCGACATGGCGCTGGCAGGGTGACAGGGGTGAGCAGGCTGGTGGCAAAGCGCGATGCCGTGTTTTCCACCTATAAAAGCTCACGGTCAAGCTGCGAGGGGCATCGCACCTGCCGGGCTGTCTGGCTCCCAGCCGCCGGGAAGGGGCTGCTCCTCGGGGGGCCCTGCGGCAGGAGCAGCGCAAGGTGTCCGCCAGCAGAGCAGAGGAAAGCTCCAGCCCGCCTGACTTGGAAAGAATCCACTTTCCCACAGCGTTTTCAATCCCCAATACTTTTCACACCCTGTTAGGAGTTAATACCGCCGAAACCGCTAAACGCTTCCATGCCTAAAGGTACGCCCCGCCAGGGGCTGCGCCTGGCGGCCCCCAGCCCCGGGACAGGACGGGCCGCAGCGCGGGAAGCGCCGCCAGCCCGCGGAAAGGGTCCTTTCCCCGGTGGAAATTCCTCGGATGCTTCGTACTTAGGCTAACACATCGGGCTGACTTTCTTTGAAAGGGCTTCGGCGGGCAAGGGAGGGGAAGGATTCCCCGGATACCTTTTGGGGAAGAGCGGGGCGATACTGCCGGAGCCGCTCCAGCTCCCTGGGTAATATTTCAGATGCCAGTCTCTCGGCGTGGAGATCTGGCTGGGGGTCAGCTATGCGGCTTGGGCTCTGCAACCCGCACCTCTGTGCGGCAGGGAAGCCACAAGGGGCTTGGGGAGGGGGGGCCGGGGGTGTGTGTATCAAAACCAGAATGGATCTTTCCGCTAGCTGACGGATTTTTTTTTTTTTTTTAATGGGGGGTTATTTTTCGGGTTTGGTTTAGCCTCGCACCTTTCAGCCGCCGCCCGTCACGGTCGTCGGCAGCCGGTACCGCCCCAGGCGGCGGGGGCTGCCCCCGCGGAGGGCCGAGGCAGCAGCCGCTCCGCTCCGGCGGTAGCTGACCTCGCCCCAGCGCCTCCACTGACCCCGCAAGGCCAAGGGCAGGGAGAGGGCCTCTTTTTCCCTGAGCTCACAGGGACGATGCGATAACCGAACGCGCCCCGCAGGAAAGAGCCCATCGGGGGAGCATTTTCCGTCCTATTTTCCCACCGAAGTAATCGCTGGAAAATGCCGGGTGAGATTTCTTGCCACTCGTTTCCAAACCTGCAAGCACTGTCCCCAGGAAAACCGCTCGGCTGGGGCGAGCAACCCAGCTCGTAGCAAGAGCACTTGTCTCCGAGAAGCACGAATTTCATCCAGAAAACCTAATTCTGCAACGTTCGGCGGTCAGGCCAGTTGTGCCCTGCCTTCCATGCGTGTAGGCTGTCATTCAGAGCCTGAAGGGATTTGTCCGGCGTGTCTGTCTTCACAAAAGAAAGAACTTGGCCCTGGCGTAAAGTGAGAGCATCTCTGGAGTCCAGAGTTGCCGTGCTACCCTCCAGGAGCAGTGATGTGCCTCTTCTTGCACCCCTCAGCTCGTAATCAGCCTTTAATTTGCAGTAGTGCTGGGGAAGGTTGGGACACCAGGTCGGGGGGCACCACGTGTGCGGGATGTACCTTTGGCTATATCGTCCCCAGCCCCCGGCGAGCACTCTCAGCCTTGTAAGCCTACCAGCATCCCTCAGCTTCGCGTTTGCTCTCCGTTCAAAACCCGTTAAATTCTTGCGGCTGGAAAGGGAAAGGGAAATCCATCGGTAATGTGCACTTGGCGGGACACTCCACAACCCTGATCAGGCTTTTTCCCTCACCGTCGGAAAATGCCCTGCGGGCTGGCTGCGCAGTGATCCGCAGAGGGAGAAACTGCGGGTGCGGTGCCAGGAGATCTCCCGAGGCACAGGCTGATTCTCAGGCGGGGGACGCGATTTCCCCGGCTGCCCTGTCCCTGCCCGGGACACGCACAACCCCCCCAGGCAGGTCCTGGCCGGCCGCAGCCTCTCCCCGCCGTTCCTGCGGGAAGCGAAGTGGCAGCTCTCCCGCCTCTCCTTGCTTTCCCCCATCGCCCGCTGGTGTCCAGCTCCCGGTGCCACCCCGTGTCCACCCAGGCCGATCCAAACACTCCACGCTCTCGGCCACCTCAGCAGGGCGGATGTCCGTATAGGATAGGGCCACCTCCTCCCTCACGTTCCTCAGGCCTCGGCCGGCCCCTAAGCCCTGTCAAAACGGAGGGACCTGCGCTGGGGTGTGCCACACAAGCCATGCAGACGCCCTCGCCGCTCGGGTGTAACTACCAAGGGTCTTTCCTCATGGCCTGCTGCTGGCCGGAGCCCTGGGGTAGGTGTAGATCGTACCCACCCCGACGACGAGTGCGTTTCATCTCGGTGGTTCCATTTATTCAAATAGCACATGGAGTCCCAAGCCGAGAGCTGGGAGGACTTTCAGGGAAAGGATGCTCTTTGCAGACGAGGTTGAGAGCATTGGAACCGAGTACGACAGCGGCGGACACCGGAGCCGGGTGGCCGGGGCGGGCCGTACCGGCAGCTGTGACCCGCGGGGAGCTGTCACCGCTCGCTGCCCGCGGCTGCCAGCTCCCCGCCTTACGCGGGGCAGGTGGCAGGCGGCACCAGCGGGACGCAGGCTCCCGCATGGCCCGTGTGCCCCCGNTGCCCCGCGGGGGGCTGCCCCCGCCCGCGGCCCGCGGCTGCCAGCTCCCCGCCTTACGCGGGGCAGGTGGCAGGCGGCACCAGCGGGACGCAGGCTCCCACATGGCCCGTGTGCCCCCGCAGCCGGGCCGCCCCCGCCCGCAGGGCACATTCGCTTTCCTGTTCCCCTTGCCGGGAGCCGGGAGGGCAGCGTGCTGCCTCCCGCATTGCAGAGGCGCAGGCAGGATGGGAAGGAGCTGAGCTCGTGTTCAGAGCCGAATATCGCACCCACCCGAGCAGCAGCGGTGGGATCAAACACATCCCCCTTCCCGCCCCTGCCTCAGGTGCTTCCCTGGGCGGCGCGGCTCCTCCCCGCGTGTGCGTACACGCACATATACGATGAATTCGCGATAAATTATTACGGTCGAATATATATTAGTTTCAGTCACCTTTTTAAAGAATAGTGAGCTAGTCCCGCATTTGTCTTCATTTGTTTCATAAGCTCGCAGATCGACAAGCAACACAAAGTGAGAACTATTTAAATATACATTTTACATATTATAAGTATAAAATCATACACGAATATGCGATATATATGTAGCCACATGTCAACAGGTATGCATGAATGCAGGTGGGAACTTTACTGAAATGCTCCGGTTTGCTGATGCGGCAGGATGGGACATGCCGTGTGGTGTGATGGGGTGTGATAAGAGTGTCCTTTGGACGTGGATCTCTCGGAGGGGTCTGCCAGGCTCCCCCTCCCAGGGCTGAGCTGTGGCACCGCCACCCGCCCCGATCCCGTGGGAAAGGGACAGGATTTCCCTGTCGCTGGGCGAGGTGGGGCAGTGAGACACGAGTGCCTTGTTTGAGAGGCAGCACGGTGTCACCTCCGGCTCTTCCCGGCAGAAAGCTATCTCATTTCTCAGAGGGTGCAAGAGGTGCCTGGAGTTATGAGCAGATACAAAACAACCCCACTTCAGATCCCAAGAAAAAATAAAGAAAAAAGTTTGAAGGAGAGAGCTCCCAGCTGACAGTAGGCAAACATGATGAGACCTCTCCTCGGTGCACTGCGTAGAGGCGAGGCTGGTTTTCCTTCGCGTTCTTTTTGCAAAACTTACTCAAGTACCTTAAATTCGTTTCCAAAATTCGCGTGGCAGAATCCAGTTTCAAAAATCTCTTTAAAAAAGAACAGGCATTTGCCGATTTTTTTTTTTTTCTCCTACGACTGTATGTTGCGGTGTACAAAAATGATGGATAAATGCATACATCCACCTCTCCTTTAATACTCTTCTATGAAGTCACCGTGTAACACATCAGAACAATGATTTCAGACCNGAAGAGCCGAGAGCGGGCGCAGAGCAAGGCAGAGGGAGCTGCCGAGCCCCTGCAGCCAGGGAGCTGGAAGCTCAGAGCTGTTGAGCAGCGCTTCCTTTCCGCAGGAAGGTGGGGATTGGTTTTCAGGCCAGGTACGAGCAGGTACGAGGCCAGGCAGCAGCCAAGCCGGATTCCCGCCGGGCCCCCTCCCTCTGCGGGGCAGAGCCCGGGGCACGCTCTGGTCTGCACCCACTAGGAAGACAGCAATCTGAGGCCGTGCTTCATTCGGGGAGGAAAGAACCGCATTTGCAGCGAGAAACATAGCAAACTCCTAGTCATTACGAAAGGGTAAAAAAAAAAAAAGAAAGAAAGAAGAAAAAAAAAAGGCCCAAAATAATTAAAAAAGAAAAGAAAGAAGAAAAAAAGAAAAAATAGAAGAAAAAAAAGAAAAATACAAGAAGGGGAAAAAAGAAAAATAAAAACATTCTGGAAGACAGAAAAATTTAAAAGTTAAATAAAAATAAAAGAGAAAAAAAAGGAGAGAGAAAAATGATAAGGAAAAGGAAGGAAAAAACGTAAAAGGCTGCCTTGTGTGCTGGGAACGGGTTGAATCCTCACCTGGGGTTGTACGGTGTCATCTGTCATTGCGATGGGTGTGTGGGGCTGGCACCGCCCCGGGATCAGGATCTGGCCTCACGCCTTCCCACGAGCCAAACCCGACATCAAAGGCACGCGATAGACAATGTGGAGCACACATGGGAGGCTCGCAAGACTTTTCTGTCAAAACGTGTTTCCTGGCGTTTTTCTGCCCTATCAGACCTGGCTCCCCAGCACCCCCACGGGACCATAAAGAAGCATCAGGGAACTATAGAGATGAGCTGTGAATACACACAGCATACATACAGCTTCTCAAAGTGGTCCCGGGGAGCTGCCAGTTTCCTTTTTTCCCTCCATGGGGACACAGTGACTTGCAGCAAATTAGTAGCCATTGTCATTCAGGGTGGTTTTAATTATCTTTCTGGGCCTCTGCAGATTTAACTGATCTCCTGCTTCTTTCTTGTACAAATTAGGTGTCAACTCTAAGTCCACTTCCAAACTCATCCCTTGCAATCAATATCCGACTTTCTTTGCATCTACATCCCTCCAGCCAACATCTAGTTCAGCCAAACACACCAAATATCTCTACCTCAAATCCAAGAACCTGATGGCTATTCCTTTACCCCTGCTTCATGACTGCATGTGACCTGTCCTGTGATCTGCCAAGGTCTGGAGTCATAGACATGGAGTCATCTGACATTGGTTGCAATGGGAAATGGAGAAAGATTTTATGGCTCTGGACTGTTGGAGAGCAGATAGGAGATAGTAAATGGAATTAAGGCCATTTGGCTCTGCATGAGGATTCAAAAAAATCTTTAAAATATTTTAAGTAACAATTTAAATAAAGTTCTGATTTAGGAGGAAAATGGGAATTTGCAACATATTTTAATGACTATTTGTTTCTATATGTTTTTTAAAATTTTACATTCATTCACACCATGTTATATACTGAGAGGTTACAAAAAAAGAGCTATCTGTTATTGCACATCAATTAACGTACTGCAGTACGCCACAATAAACGCTACATATGTGTATGTGTACTCATTTCTCATTGCCATAACAAATCTTGAGTAAAACAAAGCTTTTGCAGAGATTCCAAGACACAGCATTTAGAAAGAGTCACTGCAATCCTTCATACCGTCTACACCTAGGAAGCTCCTATTACTTAACTGGGACACAAGCCCAGCTCTCAAACAGAACAACACTGGGGATTGGGTGGAAATCTGGTGTTTAAATTTAGACTATCTTTTTCATATCATCATGTCTTTACCAAGTAACTCCCCCAGCACCAGGGAAGCCACTAAGATGCCTGAAGTTCTGCTCCACACATGCGCTGAAGCCTTTTGGCCTGGACAGGGCTAAGCGTGTACCTCGCACCTAATACCATCAGGATTCACAGACAAAGCATGCCTCCTCCCTGGAGGAGCCTGTTCTGGCAGTACACATGTAATCCATGCTCACACAAACAAGGATCTGCAAGAAACCAGCAGCCCCATTTCTCAGAGCAGGTTGTTAGTCATGCAGGTATTTGAAGGAGCTAGCCATGTCCATCTTCATCTCTCTGCTTTGGGGAATTCACAGCCATGTTTCCCATAACCGTGATGTGTAGCTTACATAGTATCAGGCATCTAAAGGACAGGGATAAGAAATAGTCTTCTTTCTCTTGACGCTGCAATAATCTCCATGTCATGACTCACGATTCAGTCCCTCTTCCCTTCTCCTGTGGCAACACCAGAACAGCTTCTACCCAGACATCAGCATACTGTTACAGAGAGTGAGAAGCAGAAGTTTAATCCTCCTAAGGAACTGAATAAGGTCCCCATATCTATATATAAAAAAAGTATATTTAATTTTCTGGTTAAAAAGATTTATTTTCCGCCACCTAAATGCAAGAAAAGACTAAAAACCATTGAGCTGGGCAGACATTCCTGACAGACCTAGGCATTGGTGAGATGTTTGCAGGAAAGTGATGGAAGATTTTGTTCTCAAGGGAAAAAAGCAGGGAGGTTGTCTAAGCCTCTGATATGTCAGTCTGAAGCAGCCAATGCTTTGGAAAAGGTCCAAACTGGACTGCTTTCTTTGGGTTGCATAAGTGGTGATGGACTTTTCGGTCCTAGGTAAGGACAGGGCATAGCTGTGCCCATTGGCTGGAAATGCATGTCCTCAAAAACACCAGAGCAGGATGCCACCTATGGAGGCATCGTTAGCATGAGCTAACTGCAGCTGGAGTGCCCAGGGAGTGCACACACATCAGACACCTGTCCTCGAGGACAAATCCTGCAGGCTCTGTGCAGCCATCTCCTCTGCCACATACAGATGTTGCCATGTCCTCGCCATGCCTCCTCATCCTCCCTCAGTTCCTTCTTCAGAGCTCACATTGCCCTTAACATTTGAAAAAAAAGTCCTTGTAGTTTAGTCTGGCCTCATGTACAGTCTTTGTGGAGCCAGGACTCAGCACAGGTGAGGGGGCCTTCGAATGTGCATCTGCATTACTTAGAATGAAGGAACTCAAAGCCCCAAACCCATGCATCTAATATCTGCTGAGGCTGCTTAAATAGGGAGTAGAGCATAAGGTCCAAAATGCACAACTTTTGAGACATTTGAGCCAAGTCTTTGAACCAATCAAATTGAAACTAAACCTTCCTTTTGAATCAAATCCTTCCTTCTGTCACTAGAGCCTATCAAAGACATTTATTCCAATAAATATTTTAAGAACTCAGGGTTGATGCTAGAACAGAAAACTTAGTGCCTTACACTGGCAGTCAAAACTAGAATTTACATAGCTAAAATAAGGGGAGGTTTTGGGAAGTACAATTTCTGGTAAGGAAAGGAAGTGGGGGAAGTATGGTTCATGTGCTCAAGGCCTTAATCACCCCCTACCCCACCCCCATAAAAATAACCACATAATTTATAATCATTCATAGCAGTTGGAATTGTCCTGACTTTTAAAAGACTTTCTTCATTAGGCAACCCTTTATTCCTTGTAAAGCATATTATTGATCTTAGTATGCAGAAAATGCCATAGCTAGCAACTCAGAATGTCAGTGCCATTTTTGCTAAACAATGAGAATTGATGAGGTTTGGCAAGACATTAAAATACTTAACACTATAACTTTGAGAAGCCTTTTATGTGTTTGTACTAATAGGAAAATCTTTTAACAGGAAAAATGTTTTTCTCTGCTCCGCTAAAAACTCCAGTGAGGGCTGATTCTGTTTGCATTAAACCCAATGGGAGGCTTGTTACTGACTTCAAAGTCAGTTCTAAGAGGAATTCCAGTGTGGAAAATCATGACTAGAAAAAAAAATCATAGAGTTTTAGTTACATGACTAGTGCCATTTAAATTAACACTCAATTACGTGCCCTAACACTTCAGAGTGTCTGGGGACAGCACATTTGGTGTAGCCCAGAAAAATTGCACATCACCAGCCTGAATACAGTGGATATGCCAACTCTTACAGCATCATGACGTCTGAGGCGTGGGACCGGGACCAGGTAGGGTGCCCAGGGAAGTCACAGGCCTGTATCACTTACCTCTAAGAGTCTACATTTGCAACACATTTTTCTTTTTCAAAATAATTTTAACTGCCCAGATCTTTTATCCTAGAGAAACCTGGCTTGCACAGTTCTGGTTCCTTGGCCGATTTGCTGTCTTTACAGCTTTATGTGTAGAGTGCAGAGTTTGGGTGAAGTAGTACAGGAGGCATCAGGGTCTTTGTATTTAAGATGAAAGAGTAAAATTACTTAGGCGAAGTAGTCAGTCTAAATGAAAATTGTGATGAAAAGGAGATTGTAAACTTCACGCCTATCTTCATGTTTCAGTACCGATCTTGTGTGAGGATATTCTGATCTTGAGCACAAAAATTGTTCTTTTCTGCATTTCTTTTAAAAGCTCTATGGGCAGAGCTCAGGGTCTTGTTGAGGTATCTTGGAGATTTAAGAAAGGGCTGATGCGCTTAATTTTAACCATAGAGCTCATCATCAGGTTTTTCTGAGGTGGGCAATTAAATTACGAGCATCATGTTATTTGCAAAGATAGAATTGCTTTTGTTCATTTGCAATCTTTCCTTTAACCCCGGAAGGCAGCACCTCTTGTAAATGCCATTAGGAAAAGAACAAAATGTAAAACTGGTATCCCATAATCGTATTTATTCCTATACACA
The DNA here is from genome assembly GCA_013399835.1 of Leptocoma aspasia. Taxonomy (NCBI): domain Eukaryota; kingdom Metazoa; phylum Chordata; class Aves; order Passeriformes; family Nectariniidae; genus Leptocoma; species Leptocoma aspasia. The sequence continues at coordinate 27,474 of VXAX01002684.1, forward strand.
ACAAGCTAAAATGCTGGGATCTTTTAATAGCTTTTTCCATATTGGACTCTTTGTTTGGATGTGGTTTTCCTGATGTATCCTAGTAACATGTTTAGTTAATTTATATTGTGTGTATGTGCAGACAGATATACACACATCCATATGTATGCACACACATAGTCCTCATTAAGTAAGTGTTAAACCTCCCACAGCAGAGCTGGGCTTTGAGGGCAGTAGGGCTGAAAACTGCGAGTCTGCTCCCTCTGCAGAGAGGTACCACGGAGATGGCTCCAAGGGGCACACACAGTCCCCCGGGGATCTGGAGCCCCCGTGCCTCTGCTGTGAAGCTTGCTCTGGCTTGTGCACCCCAGGCAGGACTGAAATCTTTATTTCCCACTGGGAGCAGAGCTCCATGCTCACAAGCTCTCCCGGGAGGGTGGGCGCATCATCCCTGCCATGTCTCACTTGCACGTGCAGAGGCTGGAGTGCTTGGCCAGCCCCTTGGTAGCAGAGGGATTGTTGCACTTACACTGGTGGTGTGAGGACTCCATCCTTAAATTGTCAGAGTATCTGAGCTGCTGCAAGACAAACTCCAAACACAGAAACATTTGGCAGATGATGAAGAAAAGAGGGATTCCACATATTGCACAGTAAAACACAAATATAACCTATTTATCTGGTGTTAGAAGACTCATTCTACAAGGATTCAATCTTGGCCATATCTGCCTTTATTAAAACAAGCAAGTGCTGGTTCCAAGGCTTACAATATGCACTCTTGGAAAAGCCACACACTCCTTATTCTCTTTCTTTTTTCTGTTCCAGGCCCACAAGTGGACCAAACCAATCCTGCACGGTTGTATTTAGTCTATAGCAAAACTGCCTTCGAGGAAGATTCTGCAGACTTAAGGACTGAGGAGTTAGGACTGAGAACTGAGGAAAGGACATCAATAACTTCCTTCATAGCGGGCTTTAAAAAACCAGCTGCTTTCTACAGTCAAGCCAAAACTAAGGGGAGATGGTCTGAGGTTAAGAAATATACAGGACAATTTTCACACCAAATATGAAAAATGAGAAATTATTTTAGCATGTCATAACTTGTCATAAAAATACATGTTCCTTTCCAGCTTTAAAAGAAGACTTTATAAACTGTACCGTCTTTCATTTAAGTCGATTTTATATTGATTTTTTAATTCATATGTTCTTAAGAAAGGATAATGAAACACTTGATGTTTCTATTATCTTGATTAGTGCTTCATTGTATAAGGATTTGGTTATTGAAACTTACATGAAATATTGCACTGTAAATGGTGTTGTGACTTATTCAATACCTTTTGGAATTAATAGAAAAATTCAAGATTGCAAAAATGGTATTTAATTTTTTATTTTATTTAGTTTAATAAAAAACTCACTTGACTGCACATTTCTTTGCTTTATTTTCTCATTTATTGTGTATATGTTTGATGAAAAATATCTGTGTCTGTTGCATATCATCTATCTAACACAAGAAACTGCTGCTGTTCTTAATAAGTTACTGAGAAAAATAAACCAGTTTGCACTTTGATTTCTATCACTCCTGGTGAGTGATTCTTCTGGAATAAACATAGCTCCAACACATGTAAACAACACAGGAAATTAATAACAAAATTCTTTGGATTTCTTTCAGATGCCACATACTTTATGTAAATATATGTGGCTTTCAATTTCAATGATTTTCCAGAAAGTAATAAACTTTGTTCACTAAGCATTCTCTTAAACTAAACATTTATTACTTTATAAGTGTTATTTCAACTAAATCAAGTGGATGTCCATGGTAAATTTATGCAACAGATCTGTTCAACCATAGAAGCAGGATGGCTTCTTTTGAGTATGGAAAACTCTGAGTTCCTATTTAAACTTCAAGGGAATGAGACGTAGTATAATACATTGATTTTTAATCTGAAAAAATGTTGATAATATCTTTTAAAAATTAATCTACCTTTACCTCATAATCTCTGTGCTAAAACTTGGGAAAAATCTCATCAGTTGGGTAGAGTTATACATCTGCTCCATGAATCTTGGGTTAGTAGTTTTGCACAGAACTGGTTTGGTGGGTTTTTTCACTACCAGCTGTGATTAGTCATTTTGCTGGAGGCATGACTCAGGTATCTTTTCTGAAAACATAGCTCTTTTAAGTGTAAAATTTTGAGATTATACAGACAAAAATATTTTATATTTTCTGTACCAACAGGTAAAAAAACATATTAAGAAATACTCTCATGATTGTCATGATATGCATCTGAATTCTATAGAAGTTGTTGGCACTGGTCTTTGTGCAGACTTTGCATGCTTAGAAAACCCACTCCCAGGAGTCTGGGTGTGCAGCTCCTGACGTGAAAAAGCCCTACAACAATAAAAAAGATTTGGTGTGGGATGCAACAGCATCTTCATTGCCCTTCCTTACTTGAGGAATTAGGAGAAGACCCCCTGGGGGCTCAGCCAGGGGGACCGGCAGAAGCAGCCTGTTCTTGACCCAAGCTTCTCGCGTTGGGGCTGATTGGAGTAGCCCCCGTGCCACTGCTGAGTGCCCTCTGCTCACACGGGCACTTGGCTGAGCCGGCTCCTTTGCCAGCAGGAGCTGGCAGGAGGTGGGCAGTGCATGGCACAGGCCCCTCTGCCCCGGGGGCCACCAGCACACACAGGGGCTGTGGCTCTGAGGCCCGTGGGAGAGATTTCGTTGTTCTGCCTGTGTCAGATATCAGCACACAGCCTTGTATTTAACATGAGTGCTAGGCTTCTGGACTTTATCTCGTAATGAGGCACAGGCTAGCCTTGGGGGACACTGAATCATCATGTTTCCTGAGCGCTAGCTTGCAACCAGCAGCACTTACTATTGGGAAGGCATTGCCCAGGAGTCTGCACGAAGCGACTCTCTGTGAGAGCTCTGCCCACAGCAATCAAATATTAAAATGTCAGATACAGCAGGTTTAGATTTCTTTTGGTTCTGTTTGGTTGGATTGGATTTGGTTCAGATGTGATTCATTGTCACTTCCTGCATCTCCTTGATGGTTCCTTCAGCTGTGGAGCGTGGCTTGCACCTACTTCAAGCATAATGCAAACTCTCATGTACGATTTTCATACAGAAGCTTCATCTGAATTAAACACGGCAGGCCAGAGGGTATGCAGTACACATCCGTGTTTCTCTTAGTAGACTGAAAAGAGAACTACAAAGGAAAAAATAGGGGGGGAAAAGGAAAAAAGAAAAGAGAGAAAATTTTTTTAAAATCCACTAGATATATAAAGGAAGAAGTCAAATTCCAAAACCTCACAGGAAGCCAAATTTTCCAGGCACAAGAGAAGTGACATTATCCAAACAAAACCCTAACATAGCATGGAAATGTGATGAAGAGTAAGGCTGGTGTTTTCAGTAAAGCTATAGACATATATGTAAATACAATCAAATTGGGAACACATTCTAGGGATTAAAGAGATCTGTGTAGCACTAGAAGAAAGGAGCAGCAGATGTAACTCCTAACAACAAAAGAAGAGATTTCTGGCCAAAGTTCAAAATTTTCTTGCACCCAAGCCCATTGTTACAAACGAATCTGGACACAGTAAATAATTAGTAGTGACTTGTAGATCCAATTTATTTTTGTTGTTAGTTGTGAACTAGCTACCATTTACCAACATGCTGACTTTTATAAATGAGCTTCTTCAGAGCTGTTCAGCAAACATGTAACACAGATGGATTCCTATCTAGGCAGTGTCACTGCTCCCTTAAATTGAGCTGCTGCAGTGGCTGTGAGATGGGCAGTGACCAACAAGCACAGATGACTGGAAATGAGCAAAAAGATCTGTGTCCTGAACAGCAGATTATCAGCAGGAGAGAGGCATGAACTCCCCTGAAGCTGATGTTCAAGCTTTAAAGAGGTTCCAGGCATCATGATTCATGAGCCTCTCTTGATGAAGGAGGGAGGTACATGATGGGAAGCTACTCTTAGTGGAGCAATGGCCCACTTAGTGGGAAACAAGACCCTTCAGGATAATCCAAATCTGGTTTCAATTTCTTGGTGTCTGTAGGGAGAGGTCTCTGGACATCTTGACAGTAGGTATTAAGCAAGCTATCAAAATTGGACTGTATAATTTGGAGATTTTGCCAGGTCAAGATAGGCACTAAATAAGTCACCTCAATTTTATTTCCACACATAGCTGAGAGCATCCTGAACACACAAGAGGAGTGGTCAGCCAAAATTAAACTGGAAATAAGAGCCACCTTGGCAAGCCTCTTACTTCTACTGGTCACCTGAAAAATATCAACAGTGTAACATTATTAATTTAACACTCCTGTCTGTGTGTTGTGCAGACCTGAATCCTGATGAGTTAGAGAAGCCCACAGAAATGTTGTATTCAGTGTCCACATATACTTCCCAGGTTTTCACAGCAAAGGATGCAGTTTGACAACTTACAAGTAGATAAATATTAGGAAAGCAAATGCAGATGACAGGGCCTTACTGCCTGCAACAAGAGGATCTTTGTCTCATGTTATTCAGTGGTCTAGTGAAAGGCAGAAAGGGCTACCATGTAGTTCCAGCAGAAGACAAAGAAACAAGCATCTTCTGGCCATTATTATTTTTAAGGGACTGGCAGCAGCAGATCTTCTAGATCTGGAAGGAAAGGAGCTGTAGGGTGGTGACAAAGTGGAATTTCTCTGGTTCCCAAGATGTTCCATGTTGATGTCATAACAGACCAAAGCCATGTGCAGGGCCTACCTTGTGCTGGATGTCACTCTGGCAGCCTGGCCACTCGGTGCTGTCCCAGCCCTACGAGATCACCACTGTGGGGAGCTGAGTCAGCCAACCTATGGCTACCATCCCATGGCACTAGGCAACCACTCTGCTCTCCCTTGCTTGCTGTAAGCCCCTGTGCCAGTGAGACTCAGACTGAACCTACACCACAAGCCCTGATGAGCTCTCATCATATTTACATTGGGCATGGCAGCATACTAAACAATGAAAAAGTAAGAGCAATTTTTCTATTAATTATTCAGACTGAATAGTAAATTGACACACAATAGCTTTGTTTTTGCAAGATCCTGTTCTGTCAAACAAAAAGGGAGAAGATAAAGCAACTTTATATATAAATTTGCACTGGTTTTTTTTTAAAGTCTTAAAGTCTGTATTCAAGCATTACTATTGATGACTAAAAACACTTTTTAGTATCTTATTATGAAAGCCTTTCAGCTTGCTTTTAAAAAAATGAAAATCTGGTTTAATATAAGAGGCCCGTAAAATTGCCAACTATAAAAGAACATCATACTCTCTATTTTTTTAAATTATTTGAAATGCTTCTGAATTCCCAACATACTTATTGAGATCCAAGGTTATGATCTAAGAGAAAAGATATGTTCATTTAATTAAAGTAGCCTTTTACATTTAAAAAAAAAAAAGTTACTTTTGAAACATTCATATTGCCATTTATGAGCTTTGGGAGTACCAGAGGCTCTGGGGAGTGCTAATGACATACAGATAGCCATGTGTTGCTCTCACCTCCGCTGTTTCCCTGGGACTGATTCCTCGCTGCTTGTGCCATGTGCAGAGTAGTAATAATCTATGTCTGTTTTATGAAGTTTTTCAATCTTTGATTGCAAAGCACTGAATTATATTGTTATATTGCAGAAGGGAAACGGAGGCACAAAAGATGAGCTGATTCGTCCCATGGGTCAAACTGCAGACCAGTGGCAAAGCTTGGCTTGAACAGTACCCTCCCAGGTGAGCTGTGCTGGGTGTACAAGCCTACCATCTGAAATTGCTGACTCCTCCACAACCCATTGCTGCTGCAAATGCAAAGGATGGAGAAACATGTTGGTTGGTTTCAGCGATTTATACTGCATCAAAAAGAAAGTCAGCCCCAGTGCATAGTCAGCATAATTAAAAGAGAGCAGTAAGAGACCAGCTGGTATTTAGTAAGAGATCAGATTGGCAGTTTCATCTCAGCTTCAAATAGACACAAGTGTCTTCAGACCAACACTCTGGTCACTCAGGGAACTGTACAAATGCAGCCCCAGCATGCCAGCCAGCCACCCAGCTCTGTCAGCACTGAGTGGAATTCCATTTGATACCTACTACACTGCCAGAGTAAATGGAAAGCTGAATACAAAATCCTAAACTGCACAACAAAATGAAGAAATTAATACAAAGGTATCTCTGGCTATCACAAGACAAATGGTGAAACAGTTTGATTTTCTTCTCTGCCTCAAAAGTTAAACCATGCTGACCTCCCTCAGAGCCACAGATGTACTTACGAGGACCAGCTCCATGCCTAGTTGCCAGAATGCTGTCTAGCATGAAGCCTATTTTTAAATAACTTCCCTTCCATCTTTGAAATCAAAGAGGGAGTATGTGATGTAAAGAACAGCCTAGGTTCAGATAAAGTTTTAAAACTTATAGGAAGGAAGTAAAGCAAAAGTAAAGGAAGAGAAGGATGGCCTAGCAGCCAAGATAAAGCTCATAAATTCCCCAGGCTTAAGGGCAGAGGAGTTGTCAGACTGTCATTCTTGCTCATACTCTGGGTCACTAAATTTTGCCCTGTCAGGCTGCATTGAACTCAGACTGACTATGGCATAATTGGGATTGTTCCTCCTTCTATTTTGTCTCAGCCTCGGTGAAAAACTAGCCGAGTCCTCATTGCGTTGAGAGAAGACTTTCAGAAATGGGGGTGGAAATACAGTGAAAGTAAACAAAAAAAGCTTTCACTGGAACTGTCTGGAATGAGAAGCACATCAGGGTCAAAGCTGGAGGATCAAAGATTGTGTTTACCGTGTTTTGTTCACTAGAGGCTTGACCCACACGGTGGTGTGACAGCTGGAGCAAACACATCCTCCCTACCAGTGCGGGGAGCCTGGCACACCTGGGCCATGCAGGCAGCATGGATGCAGTGAATGCAAGCTCCCCATGCAGGGGGACCAGGGTGCAGGCTGTGGGCAGTGCGTGCACAACCACAGACACAGAGCTGCCTTTGCTCCTTGCACCTGAACTGCGTCACCACCCCAGGAAGTGTTACTCCTCCAAAAAGGCTGGGTTTGTAACAGAATGACCTTTTTGTCTGTGGCGTACCCCAAGTTTCACATCTTCAAATTCCAGGAGTTCTCTTTGTGCTTCCATGTTCTGCTAAGACATAGTGCTGGGAAGAAAAAGCAAAACCAAGGCAGAAGTTTTCCTCAATCCTTTATTCCTCTCTGTGACTGTTACTGTTGCAACAGTTTGCAGGGAAAAAACAAAGAATGTGTCAGATGGAGGCCAAACGTAAAGGTTAGACGGAAAAGTTAGACAGCTTTTGACTGTAAACTGGTTTGCTTTCTCTCTACAGCCTCTCTCCTTCTATTCTAAATACAGCACCTGGTGCAAGCCTGGTGTGCAGATGGCCCTGCCACAGTGCACACAGTATGCAGCCCTCCCAATCTGGCAGGCAGCTGTTCCACTTTCTTTTTGCCAGGCAGCCAGTTCAGGATTGTTTTTACTTTTCTTTCCTCTTTTCTGCTCCCTCTGTACTCAGCCTTACCCTTTGCGATGTAAATTGGAAGAGCAGATGTATAATCTGGGAAATTTTCCACATTCATCTTTTAAATAGGAAGGTGGATAAGCTAACTCAGCTCTTTAAGGCCCCATTTCGGAAAAAGCACTTTAGGCACATGCTTAAGTCCTGTTGATTTAGGAAAGGCAAAAAAGGCTGGTGATTTCGTAGGTCTTAAACACATGCTTATGTGTCCTTCCTGAAGAGCAATATGCACCTGAACAGTGGCCCAATTATGCCAGTGCAGAAGGCACAAAAACAAGTGTTCACTGTAAAATACACAAGCCAAGAAATGTCCTAGTTTAGCCCTTTACAATGGTAGCAGTTTCATTGACTTTTTGAGGTCAAAGAAATGTGCTGACTCCAGAGTCTTGTTAGTTTTGAGGAGCTCAAAGTCATAAGAAAATATTTAAATCCTGGTCACACCCAAATCCTTCAAACCACTCCTATGCCAATAAACTCTTGGCACCCTTATCCCTCAATAAAACTTTGACAGCATTACTGGACCAGGCACATTCAGATCTTAGGAAGGAGAAAATGAAAGTAGCTAAAGATTCCTCACTAGGGATGCTTTCCACCAGATGCTGAGATGAAATCTTTCCCTCAGCTGCTGCAATACCACAGAGGTATGTAGTACAGCACAGGCAATTTCACTGCTCAGTCAACCAGACTTGGAAACGGGCAGCAAACTGGTGTGACTGCTCCCTGGGAGGACTGAGTGAGCTGCATGCAAAGCAATGGTTGTCCTCTCCCATACATATTTTTGCACATCGTTTTTCCTCCCTCCCAGCCCCTGCATACAGCCTTGCAATCCACCCCCCAGCAAACCCATTCTCATTGCTCCTCAGCATTGACAGAGGAGGAGACCCTTTTTCTCTGAGGGACACTCTGAGAGGCTGGGCTCGCCTTTCTGCCCCCAGCTATCTGTGCTCACAGCTTCTCATCCTGTTATCAATGACTAAGAGCACCTTGCAGGCTGCCCTGTCTGAAAACACCTTTCAGTGCCCCACTGTGAATGAAAGGTGGGGAAAGAGGCCCAGCCCAAGGCCCTTTCACCATGGCTCCCACAGCCCCATCACTGGCTCTCTCCTTTGTTCTGTTGCTCACTGAGCCCCAGGGCCCAGGCTCTGGTGGCACAGTGTGAGCCCCGCATCAGCACCAGCTGCTCTTAACGGAACAGGCTGAAATCACACCTGGGTATTCCTGACGTGGTCTCCCCAAATCCCTGGCAAACAAAGCAAAGAAGTGAAGCAGAGCTGGCTCCTGAGTAATCACCTCTGTCATTTTCAGGGTCCTCTCTCCAGGGAAGCAGACTTTCAACCTTCATGAGAGTTGTGCCACAGATCAAGAAGCACAGAAATACAAGTAAAGAGATTTGGTTTTTGTCAGAAGCCTGTTGGGTCATGATTTCTGCCAAGAGGTTGTTGTGCAGGTCTCTGTTTGACTTTTGCTTGTTTTATACTGTCTTTCAGGAAGATCTGAGGAGAGCAGAGAGCCAAGGCTTCCCTGCACAGTCCTGATGCAATGAACCCAGGTATCAATAGGCACAAGTCAAACCAAGGTAGGAGGAAGAAGAAATTTGGCTGGAGAAATTAGTTCAGAGGCAGTTTGACTTTGTATTTTTCCCTTAATCATAGCCTTAATCAAGTGGCAGATTACTAGAGATCATCTTTCACTGCAGCTGCCTATACTGTACTTGACCTAAGCAGTAAGAATTTGGTCCCCAAGCCTGGAAGTCAGGCACCCTTGCCTAGCTCTGATTTCTCTTAAACAATTTTAATTAAACAAGGAAAGAAAAAAAGTGAACTGACAGTTATGAATAATGAAGTGGAAATGGGTTATGAATACAATAAGAACTAATTAAATGAGGGTAGGAACATGCTGATTTTTTTTTCAGACTTTTAAATGAAATACATGTGCATTAAGGAGGGATTTAAATCTGCTACACACACTTTCCTTTACAGCACAACTCATGACAGCTGCTAGTCACATCACTTAATGCACTACTGCATCAGGCTTCAGACACCAGTGAACAGTGCAGGATAGGAACCTGTATGGGAGACCATAGGAAATTATGCTGGAGAAGTACGTTTTACCTTCTGTTAGAGATGTGCTTGCACACATGTACACTGAACTTGTGGTACAGCAAGTACCATAAAGCCAAATCATTCCCAAATGCTAAGATGCTTCAGCCTGTTCTAATAAAAATATCTGTATTTTGCTAGCATGTTACTACTGAAGATGTGCAAATAACAATAACAATATATTGCACTGCAACAAAAATGAAATCACCGGCAAGGGACCATCCCACAGACCACCTGCAGATTATATATCATTTCTTTTCAGAAAAGTTGAAGCAGAGGGGAAAGGGGATTATTTTATTCCACAGGAATTGATGGCAGCAAGCTGAAAATGATACAGGCAATATTCATTCCTCATTCCCAAAGGGAGGAGCAAGGGCCAGCTCAGAAAATTAAAAGGCTTTACTGAAGATTTTCCTGGAAGAATTCCTCCATAGGCTCCTTAGTGCTGGTTTTGAGGCAAAGAACAGTAGGAGCACTGAAGGAAGTGACCAAGACAGTAGCTGACCAAGTAGCCTCTGCCTCCCCTTACCCAGCACTGTGAATTCCGTCCTGTGTGAATCTGCACTCATAGACTCCCACTCACGTGTGCATGGGTGGCTGAGCATCGCCTAAATATTACTGAGGACTGCCTGCCTGCCTCCAAGCTTGAGACTGACTCCAGACTTCCCAGATTCTTCAAAGCATCCCTCCTATTCCCTCACCCTGTGCTTGCTGCTTGTCCACACTGTTTATCAAGTTTATCATCTCCAGGAGAAAACGTCACTGAGATGGAAGGTCTGGTAACACCCAAACAAACCATCTTTTTCCAATTGTCTTACGGAGAGGATTGTGTGACGTGGTTGCTGTGGAGACTGTCAGGGACGCAGCAGTATATCCAAGAATGAATCATTTCATACGTTCCTTGCTTCTTACACATTTCCCTAAATAAGCACCAGGGACACAGGAGACAGAGGTAGGCGGATCTGTGACCTGAGCCACCACGATGAGAGCAGTGGGCTACACCTGATCCTTTGGAAGTGCCTTTGAGCCTGTGCTCCAATCTCCTCCCTGTACCTTTGATCAGAGGGACTCATATCCAAGAAGAAACCTTGGAAGGCCCTTTGATAATTCGCATTCAGAGTGCCACAAAATAATTTGGCCCATCTATGCAAAAAATGTCTTTTTCCTCAAAATGGAAGGGCTGTATTTTCATGGAGCTCACTTGTGCACAGAAAGTCTCATTTATGAATCTACTACATGCAGTGAAAATGTGCCCTTTTTGTGAATAAAGCTCCAACTGTCTGCTAACAGTGCTAACACACTGACATCATTCTGCAAACATTTTCACGTAATACAGTCTCTGACAAGCTTTGTTTCCACTTGGGTCAAATTACTTGGAGAAATCACACTTTTCCCGTTAAAGAATCATTTTCTCTTGAAGCAGTTTCCAGTGTACTCCACCCGACCAGCTTCCAGTTGGAGCTGGCTCACTTTTCTTGGCCCAGTCCAATGGCCAGAGCCCATGCAGCTCTCAGTGCCAGGTCAGGTGGGAGCCAGGCAGATGTGCTCAGTTCAAGTATTAATCAAGATTGCAATTGCTTAAGCAATTTCAACTCTGACCACAGTCTCCAGCCAACAGAGGTTAGAAAGCTCTGCACCTTGGTGAACAAGTAACTTGTGAAGACTCACAAAGCAACACTTTTACTCCCTACATTTACCCAAAGATTTAAAGTCAGGTGAGTCTTGCACAAGGGTTATTTGAACAAGTAAAAGCATCCTAAGCTACCAAGTAAGGTCCATCTTTGCTGGTGCACCCTGGGTAGTTCATATTTTCTAGCAGCACAAGCTCAGTTCACAGAGACCTCCCTTTATTGTGTTTGTGACACAAATAAACTGAGAGGAGCAATTTTTAGAAACTTGTCACATATATAAGTGGACTAACAGTGGAGGCTTGATGCGTGCTTTGAAGATGAAGAGTGAAGCTAACTTGTTGTCATGTAAATTATCCATTGGCATATTTTCAGAAAGAGTGAAAGCTCTTTTTTGTGGCTGTGAGCATATTTTCAGAAAGAGTGAAAGCTCTTTTTTGTGGCTGCAAAATGAAGCTACAGGAACAAATTAGCTTATTTCTGTATAAGTCTATTTGAGAGTAGGTGGAAATTCAGAGCTGGAAATCAAGGTCAATTCTCATTTTGACCAAGTCTGTCCAAATTTTGGGAAGGCGACTTGACCAAAACCATCTCTGCTCAAAAAAATTCTGTGGATAAGAAATTAGTCCTTGTACATTATCTTCTCTGCAGGAAAAAACTTGGTTTCAAAAATTTTGGCTTGATTACTTTTGGTGTGACTAATGACCTCTGCGTCACTTCCTCTATGAAATTTTCACTCTGACACCTTTATACTTGATTCACTTCCTGAATTACTGAATAATGCTAAAGTCTTTCGTAAGTGAAAAGGCAAAGTTCAAGCAGTGTCCACATGCAAACGTGTGTCTTTCAAAAAGCTGTAAATGTGGACTCTTCAGCCTCACAAAGATATATTTTGCTCCTAGAAATAATTTGCTTCTATTAGCTGTTACAATCGGAAAGATTTTTCTTTTTTTTTCTTTTTTAACACTAAAATACAATACATATTTTCATAGGGTCTTTGCCACCTTTAAAAATGTATTTCTTTTTATTACTTTTGTAGAGCAGGTAATTTTGTTATCCCCACCCCACAGATGGGAAAATGCAGCACAGATACTGTGAAGTGGTCATGCACTGGACAGATGGTGAGGCAGGGAGAGAACTTATGCCTTCAGAAGCTCAGTACGATGCTTCAACATAAACCGAGCAAAATTGTTCTGCCCAATATTTTTATAGGTCTGATGACAATGTGAATGAACTTAAGATCCCTTAAAAGTAATTTCTGCAGTCCATGCATCCTAGGAAGTGGGAAGAAACATCAACTCAGTATAAAATCCTTCAAGCAAGAAAAATAGCACTGTCATAAGAGCTGTACGCAATTCAAACAAATTATCTTTTTTTTTACTTTGTCTCCATTCCTTTCTGCACATTATTTGTATTTGCATTGCTACTTGTATATAATTCTTCTAAATATTCATTTGGTGAATAAATATTTCTTTTTATGTTACCAATGTTTAGAAGTTAGAATATGCTCCTTTGCCTAAAAAAAATTTATATATATATATATAAATATTTTTATATTGATTCTATACAAAGGTTGTTACTATGCAAAAACATGTTTTATTTCAATAAAAATTGTCTATGAAGATGGATGCTATGGTTGCTGCACAGACACCTAACTTGCTTCCCTTAAAGAAAAACAGAAGTCACACAGCAGGGATGAATGACATAGATACTGCACAGAAGCACAGGGGAAAGAACCAGAACCATCCTTTATTTATTTGTAATGAAAAAATCAATAGATTGTTTTAAATTATTTGGGTTACAGACAGGCAGGTAGGAAGAGAAGAAAGAGAGGTGGGAGAGAAGAAGGGAGGAAAGTGGGAAGAGAGGAAAGAGGGAAGGAGGAAGGAAGGAAAAGGGAGGAAGGGAAGGAGGGAAGAGTTTAAAGTTAGCCACTAAATCTGATCCAGGGACTGGCTTTCTAGGATGCACAGCAGAGATCTAAAGAGACATGAGGAATGTGACTTTGCTGTGGTGTTAAATGGCTTCCAGAACTGACCCTTGTCAAGAACTACAAGCATGGGCAGAGCTGGCATGCAGCTTCCTGCACTCATCTATGGAAACAGGCCCTGAGAACTCTGTGTTTGAAGTGAAAAGTTCCTTTAGGCTGTCCAGCTGACTTGTCATTGGTGGGCATTTGATCTTGCATTTTCAGCCTATATCCAGGCTTGCAGTGAATAATCACATTGCTTCACAGACAATCACAGATATTCACATGATGCTTTGCTAGCACACATTGGGAAGCCTTTAGTTAAGCAGCCCTGTTTAAATTGAGCAACTGCTTCAGGATTAAATTCCCCATGGATTCCATGTCCCTCGGTGTTATCATAAGCATTTATGTTCAGCACAGCAAGTCAGGAAAAAACCAAACATGTGCAGATATAAGGTAATCAATTAAGGGTCCTTCCTCTTTGGATGCAAATCTCTGTCATCTATTTGTTTGAGTCCTTTTGAGAGAAATTAACCACTCCTTAAAAATGCGTATTTCTTTCAAATTGCTCTAAAGGGACTCTATAAAGATAATTCAGGTTTAGAAATTTACATTATAGGTGTCTATAACAGAGTCTTAACAGAGGTAGCAAAGGTTGTTCTCATAATATCCTTTCTTGACTTAGCTGAGGAGATATTAGTTAATGTCTTGAAGATCCTGGCTCCTTAAGCTTACCCTTGTTGTAGGCACACAGTTTGTGGTAATTGGGAGTGGGGCTGTGGCCGAGCCTCATCCCTAATGGGCTACAGCTGTGTAGGACAGGTGCCCAGCATTGAGGGCCACGAGCCACGGAGTGCCCAGTACTGACCAGTCACTACAGAGCACACAGGTGGAATATATGTAACATCAAGGGTATAAAAGGCTGCCCTGGAGAACAGTGAAGAGGAATAAAGAGCAGAAGCTTGTGGTCTTCCTTGGTGCTGACTGTCCCTCTACTGTCCCTCTACTGTCCCTCTACTGTCCCTCTACTGTCCCTCTACTGTCCCTCTACTGTCCCTCTGCAATATACACTCATCATGCTTATCATCCCCTGGCAGCAGTGAGTTCAGCTCAGAAATTCAGAAGTGTTTGCAGCAGCTTGTATTTTCCTAATGTCCTGGTCTGGAGCTGGGCAATACAATATCTGGTCTACCTGCAGCCTGACAGGGCCCACATTCTTACAAGGATCCTCGAAACACCAGGCTAACGGGACACCCACCCAATTCTCAGGAAAAACCCAGCTGTTCTGCAGTTTGGGACACCAAACTTCTGCCCAAATTGACAGGAGTGTGCTGGCATCATCAGTCTGGTGGTAACCAAGGGGAAAGTCAGGTTCCTATCCAGTGTAAAATATCCTATCCAGTGTAAAATAAATCCATATACGTTGTCACAAGGGGAAAGGATTAGTTTCCTCTCTTCCTCAACCCACAGATAGACTGAAAAATTAAGCTCCCATTTGCCTTTTCTCCCCACTCCTCCTTGGTGTGCTTGTGACATGGTTGGCTGCCCCACCTTTTCTGGCTTGAGTTCCGTGCCCAAAGGCAGGACAGGCATTGGGGCACACAGCAGCAGCAGTGATTGGGATGGCTCCTCCTCCCTGCCTGCCTGAGCCCCATGGCAGGGTGAGAATCAGTGCCTAAAACAGGAGTCCTAGCCTGGGCCATTGTCTGAGCCAACCAACACAAAATATCTCTGTGACATGTTTTTCCACATGCTGCTGACACCCCTAGAGGATTTGAACCCTGGAGATGCAGTAAAGCTCCAAGAGCCACAGCCTCTCCTTTGGCTGGCTGGGCTTGGCAGCAGCCCTGCAGGGCCACACTTGCACAAGTATGGTACCCAGCCCCAGAAATGTTTGCTTAGCTCAGTACCCTGCCAACTTTTGCTTTCAGACCCAGCTCCATCTTCCAGTAGAGACATGTACAGCACGTTTTCTGTTCTCATGTGACATAACATATGGGTGCTCTTGTGTATCACCTTCTTTCTTATCTGCTGTTGTGGGTATCAAAAAACCTGTTCTTAGCCCTAAGCAAAATCTCCTGGCAATGCTCACAGGCCAGCTGGTGCATTTGGGCCACAGACATTTTCACCTATGTCACTGCAGGACACACCACAAAGTCCCCTGGGATGTGTCAGGCTCAGGTAGTCCACTTCTAGTGAGGCTACATCCCAAATTCACTCAGTTCAGTCAGCCCCAGATCGTCCTGTGCTCAGGAATATGAGTCTTGCCTGAGTTTGCCTCCAGTGGACACCAGAGTCAAAGGCATCCCCTCACCTCTCTCCTACAACCCTTCCAATATTTTAAGAAGAAACAGAAATCCTATCTTGGTAAAGAGCCCCAAAAAGGTGTGCAACGTGATAGGGTCCCATGTGAGCAGGATTTCCTGCCTGACATCTGAACATTGCTTAAGAATTATTTAGCCTATTTTTCCTTCTAGCATGTAACATGAAATTTTCCATTTGTTACTACTTACAAACAAGTATCATGACTAATTTGACAAATAGCTCCAGATTGAATACCTCTGCTGGAATTTTTCTTTAAAGGCTACATCATTCTGGACTAGTTAAGAAGAAACAACCTCCCTGACAACAGATAGAAAGGAGCTCTTAGTTCTGATTAGGAATTAAATAGATTTCTTCTATACCTATATCATGGTTTAACCTTGGCTGGCAACACAGCCACTTGCCCACTCTCTCCCCTGCTGGAATGAGGGAGACATGAGAAGAATAGAAGTGAGAAAACTTGTGGGTTGAGATAAAGACAGTTTAATAAATAAAGCAAAAGCTGTGCAGACAAGCAAAGCCAAACAAGGAATTTATTCGCTCCTTCCCATGGGCAGGCAGGTGTTCAGCTCTCTTCAGCAAAGCTGGGCCCCATTACATGTAACAGTGATTTGGGAAGACAAATGCCCTCACTGCAAATGTCCCTCCATTCCTCCTTCTTCCCACAGATTTGTCTGGAATATCCAGACCTGGAATGACCACCACATGGTCTGGAATATCCTTTGGTCAGTGTGGGTCAGCTGTCCTGGCTGTGTCCCCTCCCAAGTCCTTGTGCACCCCCAACCTCCTCACTGTCACGGTTGGCTGAGGAGCAGAAAAGGCCTTGACTGTGCAAGCCCTGCTCAACAATAACTAAGACATCGCTGTGTTATCAGCACCCTTTCCAGGAAAAATCTGAAACATAGCCCTATACTAGCTACCATGAAGAAAATTAACTCTGTCCCAGCCAAAACCAGCAGAACCCATGCCCCCAGAGTTGATTGTACAAACAGATGAAATTTTGTCCCCACAGATCACAGAGATCAGGGGGAATTCCAGTTGCCAAAGTGAAAGGGTTGAGAATCAACCCAAGGTGAAAATTATGTTTTTCCAGAGGAATCATAAATTATGGAAGAAAGCAAGCCTGAGATTCGTCTTTGAACCGAGACTTTCCTGAAGAAAATGCTCTGATTTTCCTTTAACTATGTATATCAATAATGAATACAAGACTAGCAGTCTAGTCCCATGATACTGAATAAATTACTACCCACTGGATCATAAATCAAGTGTTTGCATAATTTGGCTATTTACAAATCAAGTCCCAGTCCAGAAACTGCTTTTTCCCAATGCAGTCATTGTAGTTAAGCGAATACTTGGAAAACACACAAGATTTCAGCTATTTATCAGTTTCTTTTCAAACAGCTGTTCATATCTGTAGTAAAAGGGAAGATGCAAAATGTTCTTGGACTGTATTCAAAATATGAAAATTATCATAGTAACAGTGGGAACAACAAAAACCTCATGAAGGGGATCCAGCTTTCTTTTCACTGGCTCTCAGGACACAGATGCCTTTGAAACGGAGTCTCCCAGGAGGATGTTTTGGTAGCACAAAACCAGAGCACCTTTTCCTGGCCAAAGGATGGCTGCCTACGGAGCAGCTGGCACAACTGATGGATTCTGCCCAGCTCTGTCCTTACCTCCAAAAAACAGTCCTGCAAGTTGCTCTCCACTTCTGGAAGGGCGCTAGTAACATATGCTGCTTCCCTCAAATGCTAGTTTAATGGAGGGCTTTGCTGCTAGGAAAAAAGTGTGCTGAGGGATGGAAAATGGAAAATTGGACCAGGACTTACTCCAAAGCCAGAATTGACCTGAACTCCCCCAAATGTACCTGTCAGAGGACAGGGAGTGACTCCCGAGAGTTTCTATCTTTCCTTACACTCAGCACAGGAGTTTCACTCTGCTCAGATAACCAATTATGGGCCAGAGTCTGCTCAAAGTGGGTGTGCACCCCACAACCAGAGTGTTGCAGTATGCTGCTTTTCCACTGCCATGTACATGGCAGGGTTAGGACCAAAGCAAAGAGTCAGCTTGCTTGGAAGCCATGCCTCTGACCTCATTCCAAACAGATATGTAGAACCATAATATTGTATTTAGAAATACATTTTTGTTTCCGTGGCCATTTTTAGATGCAGTAAACTAATGAGAGCCATGAAAGTTGGAATCAGCCACTGCTCTCATTTCCAAGATAAACATCTTAAAATACATTATGATGAACAAAATAAAGCAGACCGAGTTGCTAGTAAAGTTTCCAAGTGTAGGTGGCTTGTTTTGAAGTTCCATTAATGTTTTTAAATTTGTTTTGGTGCCAGCCTGCAAAGCAAAAATATTCCAAGAGATAACATAAAGGTACATGGTCAAAGGAAGAATAAACCCATTATTCATCTACTGCAAGGCATTTGGCCACAATGAAGTAAGAGATGGAGAATGGAAAGTTGTTGACGTGTCCGAAAGATGGAGATTATTTTGTGGAACGTAGCGCAAAGTTTAGTACTATCTATAAAAAAAAAGAGAAAAGATTGCTGGGTTGTGGGAGAAGGAAACCAGCTACCCAGAAGACAGACGAAGCCCCACAGTCACAGCAATGTTATCCTGGGTTAATTTATCCAAGTTAACCAGTGTGCAGCCATGCCCTTGGGCAGGATACACAAGATATTTACTTCTCACACCTGCAAACCTCTTTCCATCTCCTCTGAAACAACCATAAAACCCCCAGAAAAAAAAGAACACCTACAACTATAAGATACTAGAGGATGAGAATATTCTAATTTTTAAAAAAATATTCTATTAATCAGCAGGTAATATTCAACTTACAGAGCAGCCTAGGAAGTCACCCACAACTTGCACTAACATCAGCAATCCATTCAAATTTAACTGAGGAGGAAAAAGGACTGCAAAGCTAAGGCTCAAAATGAAATATATGAACAGGTTATAGGAGTCCCATTGACAAACAGTCAGCATCACAAGGCTCCTGGGAGAAGAGCAGCTGCCAGTACTTGAATAATACAGCTACTATTTGCATTCTTACATCTCAGCTTTTCTTTAATTTTATTTCATTTTAAGAATAAAGAATTAATCTACTTAACAAGGAATTAAAATCCAGGATTACTGAATTATTGACTTCTATTTTATAAGCTTTCACAGAAATAAAGGGAAAGAAATGTCCAGCTCTTTGGAATCTAACAAGGGCACATAAAAAAGGGAAAGTTCAAATTTTGTTGAATGACTGTATCTTGTTTTTCCTTATATATATA
>VXAX01002689.1:1482-60994 GCA_013399835.1 Leptocoma aspasia
GGGGGCTGCCAAGGTGTGGGGGGTGGGGGACACTCACCCCTTCGTTGCCAACCCAGCTCTCGACTTTGCACCCGCAGACGGGGCACAGGCCCTGCTGGACCCCCATCCCCATCTGCTGGGATCCCCCAAATCCACTTTTTTTTTCCCCACAATAAACCCCGCCGTGCTCCCCATCCTTAGCCGGGGGGTGCTGTGCATCCTTCCCGCCCGCTGTTTTTAACGTGCTTACTACACGTTTTCAGGGTGTTTTTGGAGCTATATTTAAAGAGTGCAGTCAGTGGCTGGATTTAGAAATCCAGGCATAAATCACATTAAAACGCGGACGGCGACGATCCCAACGCGTCGGCAAAGCTTTGCCCTGATTTCATTCCTTCCCCCCCCTTCCTAAAAGCAGAACCGAGTCTGACAGCAAGGTCCCATCCCCCCCTCCCAAATAAAACCCTGTAGGGACAGAGGTGGGATTTAAAGGCAAGGGGGGCCCTGCTGGGGTTTATTCCGATGCATCCATGGTGATTTATTTATCGATGGGGGGGCTTGGATAATTCCAAAGCCTGGGGTGTCTCCCCACCCCAGCCCCTGTGCATGCAATGAAGGAGCTGCCATCCGTGGGGAGGGGGCTGTGGAGTGGGGGGATCCCAGTGAGGAGATCCCCAGGGAAACGGTTTGGGAACTGAGCAAAGAATTTCTGATTAATGACCAGAACAGCTCGGGATTTTGGCTTTCTCCATGAATCCTGGCTGATTATAACCCTTGAGCTCAGCCTGGCAGTGGGCTTTGCATGGAGGGGAGAGCCCAAGAAATGACCCCCACCAAGGGCTGTACCCAGTGCCTGGCAGCAGCTGGAGGCTGCAGCATCCTCACCATCCCAGCCAGAGCAGGGAAGAAGGGAGAGGGGCCAGGGGGTGCACAGGGATGTGGTTGGTGCCCTCCCCCCAGTTCACAGCAGTTCTGATCCCACAGCTCTGGGGTTTGTAAAGCCAAACACATCCCAAACCAGCCTGGTTTCGAGTCCAAGTACAGACTGATGGGGTTTTTCCCTTGCCTGGCACAGGAGGGTGGGTGTTTATGCACAAACCCACCCTGTTTTCCTACTCTGCCACCTGTGCACTCACTTCCACCCCAAATCCCGAGCTGGGACCCCCAGTGCCAGGACCTGCCCCATACTGGGTGCCCTTTGCTTTCCACAGCCTCCACCAAGCCCCTGTACTGGGCTTTTTTCACAGCTAGACTGGCTCTTGGATACATCAGGCTGTATTTTTTTTTTCCCCTTTTACCCAATAATAAGCTTTTTTCATCCAACATCAGGGGAAAAAAATAGGCAGGGAGGAGGGCTGACAGGCACAACCCATAGAGAGCTTTGAGAGGAGCACCAACCCCAAAGCTGTAATTACTGCCTGCGTTTTTTGGCCACGGATCAGCTGCTAAATTGGTTGTAAGGCACGGAAATGGCAGTTACACCTTTCAGAGGAAAAAATGTGGTTTAGTGGAGAAATGTGCATGTGAAACCTCCCCAAAACTGCAGTCCCCATACAACACCCCGCTATTACAGGTTCTGCATTTGGGAGTTTAAAACAATCCTCCATCCAGGTGAGCTGAGCTTGGAATGACAAGACCTTCTGCATCAACAGAGTAAATGGGGGATTTTTCCCTTGATCTGCCAGTTAAATCAAAAATACCCTCCTGGATGCAGGACACGAGCAAGAGAGAGGCAGGAGCATGTGCTGTTTTGAGGTTCAATATAAAATAGATACCCTTGGCTCCAGCAGTTCTCCGTAGCCCAGCCCACTGGAGCTGCAGGTACTTTCGTATGCATACAAAACATTCTAAAATGGAAAATATTCACAGCTGCTCTCACTGTTTTGACAGGGGGGAAGGAATTGCGGGGCATGTTAAGGAGATATTAAAAGCTGTGGTTTGAAGCTCCTAAAGCATTTACTCAGCAGGAGAGCCAGAGAAAGAAGTTTAGAACTTAACTGCATACTTGTGTGCCTTTGCTCTGTCCTTCTTAAAATTCACCTCTCCTATCTGCTTCTAATTTAAACAAGCAGAGCCCTCCAGGAACTGGAAAATCCAGATTTGCAGCATCTCCCAGGGAAAGATGATTTCCTACGTGCCCCCCCCAGCATGAGGGTCCTGCTGAAGGTTAAACTCATGAGTGCCTTTGGTTTTGCACCAAGTTAATCTCCCCACAAAATAAAAGCCCGGGGAAGTGCTGGTGAAAACTGCACTGATGCTGTCAGCTTGTCCCTGGCTTGCTCCCATCCCTCTTCCAGGGCCAGACATGGATTTCACCACCTCTGCCAGCACTAAATGCTCATCCCCACACTGTGCCCTGGCCTGCTCCAGCTTCCCTGCCTGAAAACAGGGTAAGCCCATCCACCTCCCCGGGGTACATTACAGTGGCTTAAAATTAACACTCACAAATGTATTTTCAAATCCCTTCATGAAAGGCACGAGAAGCACTGGGTGTTAGCAGAATAGATCCTTCACCTTTTAACAGCTGTTAATTGCCATTAAAACCAAACCTGCACAGCTTTATTGGAGCAGCATCTGAGTTTCCGTGTCGCACGCCGCACGTTGCGAAGCCCGTGTCCGCCCTCGACCGTGCTCTCCTGCACGTGCCGGCTGCCATGACGAGCTCTGGTGGATAAATCCTGTCTCACTGGTGGTTATCTTGCACTTTGGGGCCCTTTGGAGGGTTTCCTGGTGCCAGGTTTTTTTCCTTCACTGTCCTGTGGGTCATTGCACCAGTTGCAAGAAGCTCGACACACCTGCCCTCGACTCGCAGCAGGAGAGAAGATGGGATGCAAGACTTGTTCCCAAAAATACCCCGAGGAAGCAAGCAGGAGCCTGCCCTCGAGGAACTGGGTCCCTGAGGCTGAATCCAGCCCTCAGCTGCCAGCAAAAGCACGTGCTGGGTGTCACAGGGATGGGAATAGCTCTCTGTGACCCGTGTGGAGTAAATCCAAGTCATCAGCAGGCAGGGCTGGGGAAAAGCTGCCAGCACTGCTCCCCCCACTCCCATCCACCGTGCTGGGGGCCCCTTCCCTGCTCCTTTTGGGGTTCATTGACCTGATCCCTTCCATGGCATCCCCCCATTGCCCTGCAGCCCAGATCTGGCTGGAGAAGCCAAGCACCAGGCAGGGGAGAAACCCTGGATAAAAGGCTGTGGCAGGAGTTCTCCCGCTGTCCGTGCAGCCGCTGGCTCCTCACATCCCTCAAAGGTGCTTTGTGCACTCCCAAACATCCAGACCCACCCGGGAGTGCCCTGTGTCCCCAAACTGCTGGTGCTAAAACACATGGGGTGGATCCAGCAGGGTAAGAGGGGAAGAAGTCTCTGTGACTCTGAGCATCTTGTCAGACCCCAGGGTGTCCTCTCCCCCTGGATCCAGCACAAGGAGGGGGTGTCCAGGGCTGGCTCCCAGGGCTATCCCATCTCTTTTCCCATCACCCAGCCCTCCGCGTGGGGGAAGGGGCGGTTGGACGAGACGAGCCCTTTCTGCTCCACAAAGCTCGTCAGCCAGCGGCACTGGGCTTATAATTATTATTTCCTTAAAGACGAGCCGAGCAGCTATAGACAAAAAGGTCCCCTCTTGTCGGAGCTGGAATTTGATGTCCTAACGACTGTTTTTGTACCGCGCCTGTTAGAGGAAAGAGCTCGGCAGGAGGGGGAAAGAGAGATTTAATTATAGAGCTGCATTGTGATTTTGCACACATAGCTGGCTGTTGTAATCAGGTTACAAGTGTATCTGATTTTCTTCCCTCCCCTCCCTCTTCCTCCTCTTTCTCTTTCTTTTCTTTGCTTTTTTCTTCCCCTCCCTCTTTTTCCTGTCGGTGGTCCAAATTAGTTGCTTATGTTTGGGTGTTGCAGAGACGAGCTGTTATTTGCCTTCACTGAAGATGTTGATCAAGGGAGCAGTGTTTCCAAAGAACCTCGGCAGCTCTTTGCCGAAGGAAGGCAAAGGTTCCCAGCTCCAGCAGAAGCCCGCGGGGCCGTGCTGGGCACTCGCATCCCACCATCCCAGGGCTCCCTTCCCACCACCAAATTAAGGGGAGACACCCATATATATCTATACAAAAAATATATATATACACATATATCTGCCTCCCCCATGCTCCCCACCAAATTCCTTCACATCCAGGATTCCCTCAATAAATTGATGCACTTGAAGAAGAGGAGGACCCCAATTTACCTTACCTGGGGCAGGAGAAGAGAAAGAGAGGAGACAAGAACCTTTTTAAAAGAAACTTAATATTTTCTCTATGTGAGGCAAGTGATGCCGCACTGGGATTGGGGGCTGTTGTTGGGTTCATTTAGGAATCCATTGTTGTCCATGTGAATTCTTTTTTACATTTCAAATAACAGGATTATTTCCCCAGGGGGTAATATCCTGTAATTTGAACACAATAATGGGAATAAATTACTTACTTAGAACTAATAACGACAGCCTGATTCCAATATATATAGGAACTGTAACAGCTTTGGTTAGTTAAAGTGTAATTGTGTCGACGGATGACATTTTCTTTCAAAGGAATCTGAATGACTTTTAATTAAATATGCTGGGGGTGGGGAAGAGAGGGAGAGATACACTGGGAGATCTCAGCTGCTGAGGCTGCGACTGGTCCCAGCCTTGGTGCCCCGAGTCCAGCTTTACCCCAGGCTGGGTGTCAGTCCACGGTTGTGGGGTTTAAAGACCGGGCACAGAACAGAGGAGAAGGAAAGCAGCACCAAACCCCACAGCCCAGGAATGGTGGGGTGGAGGGGGTGGGGAGGATGAAGAGGACAGTGAGGCTGGAGGGATAGAGGGGATGGAAGGGTGGAGCCCAGCCCATTTCCCAGGCTCCAGCCCGGCAGAGGGCAGGGCAGTGCCCATATCCTGCCCTGGGCCACCATGGGGTTGCTCCTACCTTTGCTGGGAAACAGAGGAGCTGAAGGAGGGCAGGAGGCACCAGCAGCCAGGCAGGGCAGCTCTGCTGCTCACACTGGAGTCACAGAATCCCAGAATGGTTTGGGTTGAAGGGAATCTTAAAGACCATCTTGTTCTACCTCCTGCCCCAGAACACCTTTGACTATCCCAGGTTGTTCCAAGCCCTGTCCAGCCTGGCCTTGGACACTTCCAGGGATGGAGCAGCCACAGCTTCTCTGGGCACCCTGTGCCAGGGCCTCCCCACCCTCACAGGGAAG
Source organism: Leptocoma aspasia (assembly GCA_013399835.1). NCBI lineage: Eukaryota > Metazoa > Chordata > Aves > Passeriformes > Nectariniidae > Leptocoma > Leptocoma aspasia. Next base: position 6,668 of record VXAX01002689.1, read on the forward strand.
AATTTCTTCCTTCTATTCAATCTAATTTTGCCCTCTGTCAGTGTGAAGCCATTCTCCCTTGTCCTGTCACTGCAGCCCTTGTCCAAAGTCCCTCTCCAGCTCTCTTGGAGCGCCTTTTGGCACTGGAAGGGGCCCTAAAATCTCCCTGGAGCCTTCTCCTCTCCAAGCTGAACACCCCCAACCCAATATTGTTACCTCAGCCCAAGGGTTCTTCAGGGCAGGCAGCTCTGACGAGGGGGATCTGCAGCAGCAGCTGTGCATCCCAGCTCCTCGCCCTCACCCCAAAACTCCCCTGCAAGCCCTGGGCTCTGCACATCTCCTCACCGCTCCTCAGGTTTATTTCTGAATCAGCAGCACGCGAGGTTTCCTTCAGAGGCAGGGGGAAAAAAAAAGAAAAAGCTGCAGTGTGCAGAAAGCCAAGTTCCTGCCCCGAAATAATCTTGGAGAGGAGTGGCGTGCTGCTGCCAGCGGCTCCAGCCTCCTCCAGGACTCATTTTCCTCTGTTTATCTTGAAAATATTTCTGTGCTGAGGTCCCACCCCGCGCGGCGGAGCCCTGCGAGGCCGCCTTCAGCCTGACACACGGCCTCTTGTTTATCCACAGCCAGTTTTACAAATAGCTTATTAAGCCCAGAGGTCTGTTTGCTGGAGGAAAACCTCACAAAGAGCAGCTCCTGCAGCCCCTCCTGAGGGTCCTGCCAGCTGTGCCCCCTCCCAAAACCCCTCTGATGTGCATCCAGGGGCTCAGGCCTCTGTGGCTGCAGACATCAGTGTCTGACGGGTTTGGGAATCGCCCCTGCCTTGATAAAATAACCAGAGTGCTGCTGATGGGTCTCCCACCACTCTCACCCTCTCCCTGTTCCAAGGCTGATGTCCCAGATGGGATTTTGGCATGGCACAGGGATGCTGTGGCACTGCTGGCTCTGGTTTGTGTGATCCCACAGTGGAGCTGCTGGGAAGTTTTTGCCTTTTGCAAGACCCACCCCCCACAAAGGCTGCTGGTTTTGGGGGGGTTGAAGGGGTTTGGGTTGCAAGAAGGATATTTTGAGCGTTACTGAAAACACGTCCAAAGCCATGAGAGATGAGGACAGTTGGATGCTGTGTATGGTGGTCCTGGCAGGAGCCCAGTGGGACCGTGCCTCAGATTCCCTCCTGTGCCTCTCCTGCCCAGCTGGCCCTGGGATCCCCAGGAGGGAGCTGGGATGAGGGTTTCAGCCCACAGCACACAGTGTCAGGGATGTCCCACTGGGCTCCAGCCTGACCATGGGCACCTCTCTGACCACAGGGACCATCGAACCCATCCCCAAGCACCTCTGTCCCTGCTGCCACCGCTGTCCTGGCCAGGAGCCTGGCTGTGCCCAATCCCCAGCATCCCAGCCCCACCCTGGGGCTCCCCAAGACCCCCCAGAGCATCTCTCCCAGCCAGGCAGAGCCCTGTAACACAGCAGCATTCATAGCCCAGCTGAGGAGATTGAGTTACCTGCCCCTGGAAGAATAAAGGAGGCATTCAGCCATTTTTTTTAAAGTCTTTTCCCCTGCCAAGGCCAGACACCACGGTGACGGTGGCTCACAGAGGCAGGGAAACACGAGCCCTCGCCTCTCCCTCCGAGGGTGACCCCAATCTGCCCCACATCCCCCACTTCTCCGACCCTTTAACACCCAGGGAAGCACATGCTTTGCTCACCCGTCACGAGCTCCCTTATCTTTTAATAAAACCTTTAAGAGCAGAAGTCAGGCAATGCCAGCACAAAGGCAGCTCAGCCTCCTCCCGGGACATTAATCATTTTCTTTGACACGTTTTGCTAATTAGGCAAAGCGTTTGCCTCGACAGGGGAGAAACCGGGGCCTGGGAAAAAAAAAAAAAAAAAAAGAAAAAAAAACATTAGGAGAAGGGGGAGAGGTGGAAAGGGAGGAAGAAATGGGGGAAGAAGGAGCTGACGTCACCCCTGTGTGATCCAGCATCCCTGGGCATCACCTTGCTGGGAGAAAACCCAGTCCCAAACCCACCCCAAGGATTTTGGAGCACCGTGAGCTGCAATACACATTTTACCTTCCCCATCCCACTCCTGGTTACCCTGACAGTCCAGATTGCAGCCATGAAGGGTTATTTGAAACGTGCTGTTTGGAGGTTTAACTCATGGCTTTATCTTTTACACGGCTGTTAATCCTCAGGACACATGTTTCCTATCAGCCCTTGATATTTAAAATACAATAAGTGTCTTATTAAATCCCAGGGACTGGCTCCATGCAGACCTCTCCCCCCAGGACCCGTCCTGAGGACATCTCAAAGGCAGATGGGGCACCCTGGCTTGGCCACAGATTTGGGGTGTAGAGTGTGTTATAATCAACAGGGGAGAGAACTAGAGTGGGGTGAAGGCTCCTCTGCACAGGAATTCAGTCTTTAAATTGGCTGAGCAGCCACCGCTCCCACACATGAGGAAAATTTTTAAATTTTTAAAATTATTTTCGCAATTTTTAAAAGTATGTTATTTTTAAGGGGTTTCTGGCAATGCTGCGGTGGCCAGTGAGCCCATCTCAGGCAGGACCAGCTACTGCCTCAGCATGACTTCTTGTTCTAAGTCTGACTTAGTTTTCATAGGACTTGATGTTTTCTGGGGGAGAGATACCATAGAGAGAGTAACTCGGAGTGAATTCCCTCTAATCCACAGCATTCAAAACAGAAAATCCCAAGGAGAAAGCAATGCCTGCTCATCCCTCCCTCCAGCCCAGCATGGCAAAATACTGGCTCCTGTCCCATCCCTGAACATCAGCTCTCCATCCCAACTCCTTAGGGAAGGGCAAGGCAGAAAACCACAGAGCACAATCCCCTTTTCTCCACAAAACCAAGTGTAAGAACAACAAAAGTGGGTGATACAGCCCCTCACGTGATGTAAGGACACCCCCCTGCCCACAGCAATTGTCCCATCCCCATCCATGGGTACGAGGGAGCAGGAGCAGCATCCCAGAGCTGTGTCAGTCCTTTGGGGAGTGTTGAAAAAACAAATCACAGTTTTTTGCTCCTCTCCAGCACAAGTTTCTCATTGCTGCGGGATGACACACACCACCTCCTCCAAAACAAGGCGCTGTATTATTATTCTGTTTCTAATTTGGGGCTTGGAAATGATTTTCCATGCCAGATTCCAAACTAAACCATCACCCCCCCCCAAAAAAAAAAAAAAAATTTGCTGATGTGCTTTCCAGAGAGCAGTGGCACGGTCAGTGCTCTGTGAGGAAAGGGTGAAGGTGTGGTACACAGCAGTGAGCACCACAGAACATCCCTCTCAATGCCTGTTTCCAAGAAAAAACATTTTAAAAGAGCTAATTCAGTTAAATACAGAGCTGGCCCAGACTCCTGCTGCAACTGGGTCTGGGATGGGCCGGTCCCACTGGGAAAGGGCTGTGCTCCATCTCTGCCCTCTGAAAGACTTGGAGAAAAAGCAGTGAAAGGTGAATATTTGGGAAGCAGTGTGGTGCTGGGAACTCGATGGGAATCACCATCATTCCCATTCTGAGTGTTTTAACCCAAATCTACCAATGGATCCTGCTTGCCTCCTACGAGGCATCAAGAAGCCAAGCCACACAGCAAGGTCTCACTTCTCTGTGTCCTGCCTGGCCACGGGGACAGTGGGGACACCTAGGGCAAGCCTGGGTGAGTCCCCAGCCTCATCACCCCAGGTTGTGCCACAAACCTTGTGGAGAGATTTGGGGGGCCCCGTGCAGCTGGCAGTGCTGGCAGGAGTGTGGAAACCGACACGCGAGGAGCCGGTGGAAACCCTCCAAACTTCTAACGCCGTTGTATAAGAGCCACTCAAAAATACTAATCCCAAAAAAATTCAACCCTGGGAGCAGGACCAGGCTGCCTCCCAGGCAGCTGATGGAGTGTGGCTTGCACAGCCAGCCCTGCACACATCCAGGGGGGAAAATGCCTTCAGGTGAGCGAGCTCCGCGGGAAGCTCGGGGTCCCAGATGTTTTCATAGCAATGATCCTTTAAAAAAAGACAGACAAGCGAGGCACGGAGGCAGGATCCCCCGACATGCCGCTGCTGCAAAACAAGTGGTTTTTCTATGAGTCACCAGTGGAAAGACCAGATCAGGCGTCCCATGGGTGGGCTTGGCCGGAGCTCCGCATCCCCGCCGCGGCCGGGAGGATGCTGCGGGTGCAGCCCCTTCACTGCACGGCTCTCAGCTCTCCCGAGGCTGCTTTGGGGTCACGCTGGGGTGGATTCCATGGAATCCCCAAGCGCCGAGGGATGCGGGGATGGATCCTGTGGTGCTCAGGAGTTTGCACCAGGGTGCGGGGTTTTCCCGATCCCCCTTTCCCCAGCCACTGACATTCCCCATGGAGACCAAACGTGTGCCCTTCACTGTCACCTCGGGGCTGCTTCATTGCTCTGCCGCTGTCCCCTGCACCTCCGTTGTCCCCTAAAACCCTCCTGAGGGACTGAGGCAGGCAGCGGCAGAAATAAAAATAAATAAATATGGAAGGAGCGCCCCGAAACAAACGGGTTTGTTTTATCGGTGGCGGGAAGGGGCGAGAGCGATGACAGGCAGCGCAGGAAATCCCTGGGATCGTAAATCCCATCGGGAGTGCACGGAGCCAGTGCGTTTCCTTCCATGGCTGGGTGGGAGGTTACGGGGAGGGCGGCGGGTGAAGTTTAGGCAATCTGGGCTGGGGTGTTTTGGTGTATAAAAAGGCGGCGATGAAGGAGAGGCGATGGCCGGGCAGAAACCAGGGCAGGGGTCCCGGGAAGGGACGGGATCACATCCTCGGGAGGGCTGGGGCTCCGTCCCATCATCATCCCCCGCAGGATAACAGCAGCCCTGGCTGTGCTGCGGGGACAGAAACGGCACGTACTTGTTGCTGGCCGCGTTTCCTGGCAGTCCCAGGCAGGATTTGGCTGCGCAGGAATTTGGAAGCTGCCTTAAATCCAGAAAGAAACGAGAAGAGGCTGGGAGCGACTTTCTGAGCAGCGTTCAGCCGCAAATCCCCGCTCGGCAGCGGGGCCCCGGCCGCCGCCGCCCTCTCCCGACGCGCGGGGCTGAGGTCGGAGACGCGGCTGCCGGGGATCGCCTCCTCCTCCTCTCTGGGAACATCGAGGAAGGCTCCCCAGCACCTTCCACACCTTCTCCTCCCCCTTCCCAAAAAGCCTCCTTGGCCACAATGCCCCTCAGCACCCAAGCCTCCTTCTCAGCTCGCCCCGCTGAGGTGACCCCAGGCATGGATTGTGCCGCTATGAAATTCCATAAATCCCCCTCGCCTCAGCCCCGGGGCTGCTCTCTCCCCACGGATGCACTGGCTCAGCCATGGACTGACACCAGGCTTCACTGTCTTACTGCTCATTTGGGGGAAATCAGGAGGAAAGGGATGAAAAAGAGACAAGAGGTGCTGAGTGCTCTAAAAATCAACAGCAAAAACGCGGAGAAATTAAAATTCACCCCAAAGTCTCCTCTGGGTGTTCAGGAAGGTGCTTCCCTACCTCTGGAGCTTTGCATGGGTGGCTGGCCTCATCCAGGGTCAGTGCTGGGGTCATTTCAGCCCCATACCCTTCAGGAGTCCAGCTCTGGCTCTTTACAATTCCAGATCCATTTTCAGGGATTTGCCTGCTTCATCCTGGCTCACCGTATTTGTGGGAAACTCAGAGTTTCTTAGGAAAAACAAGCTCGGTGCCTGTGATGTTCCTTGGCTTCCCCAGTGACACCCCAGGGTGGGGAGGCTCCTGGTGATGGATGGTACCCAGCCCTGCATCACCAAAATCCAAGTTGCACCTTCTCCTGGAGGGCCAAGGAGGAGCAGCCAAGCACTTTCCACCTCAGTGATTTTTTTTTACCTCATTTAAGAGAACGTTTTTAATTACTGGTGCCACCACCCCACACACTTTCTGTGTAAACACAGCCTCTCCATGGTGATTTAAATGGACTGAACTCACACACCTTCCTTAAAGCCTCCACTGGGAAAAGCAACTGGCCTTGATGCCCTCAGAGGGAAGGGGAAGCCCAGGTCCTGGAGGCAGGAATTCTGCAGGAATAAATACACTCAGGGTATACCCCAAACCCATCAGCTCTGTGTTTCTTCCCATCTCTCTCCTCATTCAGGGACAGGGATCAACACAGGGACCTCATGCCACCACCCCTCCAACTCCCTATATTTAAAGCCCTTAAAAGATTTTCCTGCCTTTTTCCCTGGCTCAAGCACCATCCTTTCCTACAGCACCTGGGACGTGACAAACATTATTCAACATCTCACCTAGGTTTTATACATCGATCTTTTAACTCCCAAACTGGAGCTTGCAGGGGAAAAATCAAGTCTGGAGGGAATGGGATCCCAGCCACAGCACTCACTGGTTTTCAAGCATCTCATTTGGCTTCTCAAGCCTCATTTTGGGGAGCAAACAGCTTTTCCATACTGGGCTGTGTCTTGTGCTGCCTCTTCCTGATGAAGAAGCCCTTGAATGTTGTGGAAAGGGCTCAGCTTTGCTTTGGTGAAAACTGCTTTCTCAAAAACCCTCAAAACCAAGCTTCTGTAGGAAAAATAGATGGTTTGGGATGACCAGGGGTGCTCATCAGGGATTCAGGGCTGGATTTGTCCCCCACAACCCCCTCAGTGTGCCCATCAGCCCCCCCAAAAAAGCCAGCTTTGCTCATTGCATAACTCTCTGCAAAGAGGGGAGGGAAGAAAATTCCCTTCGTGCCCTCACTTATGCAGAGACAAGGAAATGTCATTAAACTAAACCAAACAAACCAATCCAGAGGCAAAGAGAAAAATCACATTATCCCCAATCATAAATCCTGGAGAGGGGTATTTACAGGCTGAATTGCCAAGTGCATTGGAACTGCAGAGCATCCGAGGAGCAGATAGCCATAAAGGCAGACAACGGCCCTGGAAAAATGCTTTGATTAGGATCTGGGCAGCATTCAGCCCAGATGTTCATTTGTCAATGGAAGAGGGATGGGGGGGAGGTGAGAAAGGCTTTAAATTAATCTTTACAACTAGAAAGGAGCTTGTAATACACACCATATGGGGAGCAACGTCCTTGGAGCCCCCTCTCCTCCCCCAGCCCGGCGTGCTCGGAGCCAGGCTGGGACCCTCTGTCCTCCCTGTTCCCCCCTCCCTGTTTTCTCCATGCACCAAATACCCTGTGAGCCCAAACCCCTTCCACATGTGCTTTTTTTTTTTACTGTGAACGAAACAAACTGCAATTCCTCTTATAACACCAGATCTCTTTTATTGTTCCCCCTGCTGCTCCCTACCCCAGACCCTGATACCTGCTCCCCTCTCCCTCCAATACTCACATGTGGATTTTGGAGGGTATTTTGGGGTTTTTTTAACCCTTCCAAGCTGCCAGCAGTGGTGAGGTGGGGGCTGTGTGTAGAGAGGAAGGACGAGGCTGTTTATTAAACGCCAACCATTCAAATTAATTCCCCTAATGGACTCACCGACATCATGGTGTGCATTTAAATGAACGTTTTGTCATATTTCATAGCCAACCTGCAGCTCTCTGCAGAGCAAACCTGCTGGAAAGCCAGGAACAGCAGCAATGACAGGGACAAACCTACAGAGAGATAAATAAGAATGAAATACAAATCCCAAATGCAACGTGGAGGGGGGGAACAGAGAGCCCAGGAAGCTCTTGGAAATTTGGAGGTGCAAGTGAGACCCCAGGCAGGGCAGCAGGAGCTGTGTGATGGCAGTGGGAGATGCTTTTCCACATGGGAAGAGGAAAAATCCTCTTGCTGCTGGGGCAGGAGGCACTGGAGAACCTTTGGCTGGGATGGGGAACCCTTGCCCAGGGCAGCACAAAGCCACTGTTTCCCAGCTGGAGTCTGGGCTGTGTTTGCCCCAGTGAAGCCCTGAGGAGCCCCACCATGGCCAGGACCAGCCCTAGCACCCCCAGCTCAGCCAGAGACCCAGCAAGGAGGGAAACCACCTCCATCCTGCATCCTCCTGGACCAGCAATGTGGGGATGGGGGTGGAGGTGCCTGGCCAGCATCCCTCCTCACAGCACAAGCTGGGATGCTGAAACCCAACCCCTCCTGGCAAGCTGTGACCACAGAGCTGAATGTCCCAGCTCCTGGCAGAGCATCCCTGCTGCTCCTGAGTAAAGAGTTCTTCCCCCCAGCACCCCTGGGACAGCCACAGGTTACTCACCTTGGCTCAGCTTCAAGTCCTCCTGGTCATTTTATCAGCCTGTTGGAGAATTGGTGTGTGCACACAGCTCCCATGTGCAGCACCAGATATCTCCTGCTCCTCTGGCTCCTTTTCTTCCCCCACCTTCAAGAGCTGCAGCAGAGATTTCTTTCCACCTTTGAGGGTCCTTCTCCTTTTCTCCATCCTGCCCCAGGCAGCTTCTGTGGGATCTGGAGGATGTGGAGGGGCTGAGGGAAATATTGCTGGCCCACTCCTGTTCAGCACACTGGCGTGACCAAGGGTTCTCACACACCACGAGGGCCAAGGGAAGAGGAATTTTCATGGTCCAGGACAGGGGTGCAGCCCCAGCCACGTGCTTGGCACAGGCAGGAGAGCAGAGGGAGCAGTGAATGCTGGCAGCCAGGTCTGCTCCATCCTTCCAGTCCTGCAGGCTGAAGGTCCCTGAATATGGATGGGCAAAGAAGCAAAAATCATAGAGCCCCAAAGGGAAGGGACCCCAAAGACCATCTCATTCCACCCCCTGCCATGGCAGGGACACCTTCCACTCTCCCAGGCTGCTCCAAGCTCCATCCAACCTGGCCTTGGACACTTCCAGGGATCCCGGGGCAGCCACAGCTTCTCTGACAACCTGTGCCAGGGCCTCCCCACCCTCCCAGGGAAGAATTTCTTCCTAAAATCTAATCTAATCCAGCACTGTTTGCAGAAGGTTCTCATTTAGGGAAACATCTGGAGTCAGCACTTCTCCCCCAAAGGGCAGCAAAGGGTTCAGAGGACACCAGCCCTCATGCTGGGGAGGAAGAGGAGGAGGAAGGAGCCCATTTTCCTCGTCCCCCAAAGAAAGGACACAACATTTTCATGCTTGGTGTCTGTTACCTGGCCTCGAGTGAGCAAGGCACCATCCCCCTGCCAGAGAGAAGTGTGAAAACCCCCTGGAATCCCAACCAGGAAAACTGCCCCTCCAGGTCCCAAAGCCATGGGGGGCAAGCAGGTGTTGGCAATGCCCAAGGTCCTCCCAGGGCCAAGGGGACACCTGAAGGACCCTGGGAGCCCAAGGGGACAGGAGGAGCAGGGATGCTTCTGGTCCCCTGGGCTGTGGGTGTGTGGGGGAAATGGCTTACAGAGGGACAGCACACCTGGGGACATGGCTGGTGTCACAGCACAGCCAAGGGATGTCACCTCCTTTTTCCAGGTCCTTCTGGGCCTTCTTCCAGGTTGCCCATGGCCCCAGAGCAGGAGCATCCCCCCAGCTAGCAATACCTGGGGTGCAAACAGAGCCCTTCCCTCCATGCTGGGGGATCACAGGTGAGGAAAGGTCCTGTCCCATCCCAGCCCAGCCCGGGCAGGTCCCCAGGAGCTGGCAGGGCCAGGCTGCGGTGGCACTGGGCTGCAGTGACATCTGCTGGGCTCCCACTCGGGGCCCCCAGCCCGGGCTGGCCACACAGCCCCCAGCAGGACCCGCTGAGCCCGGGCTCTCCAGCCCCAATCCCACCCTGATCCTCTCTCCAGCTCCCATTCAGACACCTCCACTCCACATCCCGCACCGCCAGCTCAGGGAAAGCCTCCTTTGCCTCGGCCAGGGGAGGGGGGCAGCACTCCCAGCACCCAGCCCCGGTGGGAGGGGTCCTGGGGATGGTCCCGCTGCTCCTGAGGAGACCAAAGACCTGAAAAACCTGCATTAAGGGAGAAAATGCACAAATTAGGAGCGGGGGGCAGGGATTGGGGAAGGTGGGGGGGGGAGTTGTTTATCTAGAGCTGATTTTGATTTTCCTCTTTCAAATATCAGCAGGATGCTGAGCCTCGCCTCGTTATGCAAATAGAAGCAATTAGAGCTCACCCTGGCTCTGCCCACGTGATGGTTTATGGCACTCGCAGAAATCCTTCCTGCTGCATGAGAGGAATAACAACAGCTCCCCGTGCCTGCTCCAGCCCTGCCACGGCCAGGGACACGGGAGGGCTGGAGAGGGGAGCCCCAGAGCTGGGACAACTCCCCCGTCACCACCCCCGGGCCTCCCAAAGTTCTCTGAGGAGGATCTTCTGAAGGAAGAGTCTTCTCCTCTTCCATGGATCCACCAACCCTGCCACCAGCAAGCCTCACCGGCTCTTGGGATGTGAGAGGAGGAGGGATGGAGGGGAAAGCATCTCTCCAAAGCCTTTTTCCCCACCGAGCCACAAAGTCAGCCCCCAGCAGGGCATTGCTTTGCTCTGGCACTTGGGTCCAAGCAGATGTCCTTTGCTGCAGAAAGAGGCAAAGCAAAACGTCCTGAATTCCCTGCACTGGGTTGAAGAAGCACAGAAACGTCACCCCCAGAGGAGCCCCAGTCCCACCTGGGCCGCAGCAGGAGGTGGTGGTGGCTCCATCCCCTTCCAGCACTTCACCTCCCCAGGGCCACGCGCTGACCTGCAGGGACCAGACACAGGAGTGTAAATCAGGCTGGACTCCCATAAATCCATCATCTCCCTCCTGATTTACATCCAGGTAGCCAGGAGGATTTACTCCCAGTACCTGCCTTGAGTTTCCCACCCCCAGAGAAGCACAGGGTAAAGCAAAAAAACCAGGCTCTTTCAATATTGATCTTGCTCCTAAATCTTTTTTTCTTTTCCCTTTTTCTTTGGATGCAAATGGAGATTGATGAGGCCAGGCCAGCAGCTCCTCACCTCTGAGGGTCATTTCTCTGTGTTTCCCAGGGAGAGGAGTGGGCAGTGGGATCCCACAAGCCCACAGAGACCATCACCCCCTCAAACATGGGCAGGAGAGAGCTGCCAGCACCTGGCTCAGCCCAGAGGGGTTGCTGCAGTGTGGGATGAGGAACATCTTCATGGATGGAGCGGGGTGAAGGACATCACCAGGGATCATTTCACAGTGATATGACATTAAAGCCAGCAAGCATCCCACAGGAAGCCTCCAGCCTGCATCCCTGCTCTGACTCCATCCCTGCATCCCTCTATCCCCCTTTCCAGGGCTCGTGGGTTGGAAGAACAGCAAGGAGCCCTTTCCACCTCCCCAAACCAAAAATACTCCATCTGACAGAGTGCGGTAGCCACGGAGAGATGGAATTCTGCAGCCACAAGATGGTTTGGGAACAAGACCCTCATAGCCACCCTGAAGGACACCCAGAGCTTTAGGAATTACCCAGGCATCCAGCAGAGGCTGCAGGCAGCAGGAGCAGGCAGGGAGCTGGGAAAGGGCTGAGTCAGCACCCGGAGAGTCGCCCCCAGCCAGGCCATTCGTCAGGCGAAGGTTGGGAAGGAGCTTTTCTTCCGTAGCAGGGGCAAATAATTCACAGCAGATAAATAATTCACCAGGAGTTTAGCCGTGCTCTGGCAGCAGATCGCCTGCGAGCCGTTAGCGATTATCCCGAATTTACTTGCGATCCTGAATTTTTAGGTGAATTTTTCAGACAAAACGTTTCTGGGCTGAGGAAAAGCCCGGGGAAAGGAGGAGATGCATGAAACGACAGGAAAGATCACGGTCAGGAGGAGCCGGTGGCCGAGGAATTGGCGGTGTTGTTGTGATTATTTAGCATTTGTGGTGCCGGGAACGCCCAGCCCTGCAGCCCCGGGGCCGGAGGGATGCGGAGGAGGCTCCGGATCCTTGGGTTTCCTCTGCTCAAGGAAGAGGAGATGAAGGAGGGACGGCGCGAGCAGAATAAATTCAGATTTCTGTGCGGATGAGCATCTCCCAAATTGCTTTAATGAGGCATCTCCCGGCTCTCCCAGCTGCAGGCTCCTCCACAGCCACACAAGCCCATGTGGTGGGGACAGTGGTGGGGACACCCACAGGTGTCTTAATTTATCTGGAGTCATCAGCCAAGGGCTTGGCCCCCACTACCTGCAGGGAAAACACACAGAGATGGGCTTTGCAGGGAAAAAATACCTAAACACTCAATTCAAGCAAAAAAGAAATTTTCTTGAAGGACAAAGCAATGCTTCCAGCAGGAAATAAAAGCAGCAGCGTTGCAGGGACACAGGGACTGTCACAGAGAGGCTTCACAGCCTCCAGACACTGGACCTGCTCCTGCTCCAAGAGGGGTTTGGCTCTTCCCTTGCCTGGAGCAGAAGATCCCCTGCAGCAGTGAGAGCAGCAGCCTCTGGCCCTTCCCCAGGCAGTTCCATCTGCTCTTCATGCCCAGCAGATGAGGCTGCTGGAGGAGAAGACTCAAGGACAGGTTGGACAGGGCTTGCAGCAGCCTGGGGGTTTGAAGGAGATGATCTGTAAGGTCCCTTCCAGCCCAAACCATCTGGGATCCTCTGAAGACTCAGACCACACAGGGCAGCCTGACACCTTCCCACAGGCACAGCCATGGATTCCAGCAGTCAGGCTGGAGTCACCTCTCCTCAACATGAAGACACCACTGGAAGTGACAGGACCCTAAACCTCCCACCTGCCAAGAGAAGCTTGGCAGGTGAGTCCTGAAAACATCCAGATGGACTGAAGAGTCTAATAATAGTGATAAAATCAAATACAATCTCACAGCTGGCTATTCTAAAGCCCACCTTGTGATCTGAAGGGTTTAACTCACATTTACTCCTCAGGGCTGGTGGTGACTGTCCCAGCAGTGTGACCAAGTGTCCTTGTCCCTTCCCGTGGTGGGAAGCAGCTTTGGCAGAGCTGGCAGCCACTCTCCTGCCTTCCCAGGGCCACTCCAGGTCTGCACAGTGCCCAGGGACACACAGACCCCTCTCCCCTCTCCTTTGGAGGGATGTGTCCCGGTGCCATGGTCCCCACACATGGCACAAAGTGTCCCCCCGAGCCAGGAGCTTTGGCAAAGTCCCCTCCTCAGCGACTGAGGCTTTGCAAGGCTCCTGAATTAACAAACCTGTCTCTCCATGAGCCAACTGCTACAGGCTCCGGATCAATGGAACGGGTGAAAAAGAAGAAAAGCGAAATAAATTTGCATGACTGTTCCCTGACGGATGTTTGATTCCACAAAAGGAACACATCTCCTCTGGCTGGGCTGAGCTCCCCAGCAACACCAACCTTTCTTCTGTTTTCTCTTGAATTGCCAGCCATGCATTTAAAATTATCTTTAAAAAGAGAAAGGAGGAAAGTGATTACCTCGGGAGATGCTGACTGGGAGGCGCAGTCCCGTGGGGAAGGAGGAGGTTCCAGACCCACACCAGCTGCTTTCCAGGCTGCCAGAGCCCACCCAAAGGAAGGTGAAACCCACAGGCTTTTCCCATTGACTGGAAGGGACTCGCTCGTGGGTGTCACCTGCTGCCTTCCTCCAGATGCTCCTCACCCTCACCTGGTCCCTGCTGACTCCCAGGATGTTCCTCAGGAACATCCCAGGATGATCCTCAGCATGCAGCCATTTCCAGCTCAGCTGGGACAGCCTGTGCAGTCTTAGTGAATTAATCCACGATATTTCACCCAAATTTGTTGAGGGAGTGATTTATTACACGCTGCAGACTGGCAGGGGGGACAGCCAATGTCCCTGGCAGGAGTGGGGACATGGCAGAGGTTTGGGAACAGGGAACAACCCCAGGGCTCAGAAGTCCAGGAGAGTTTCCTGCTCCTTTCTAATGCTGCTCAGGAGCCTTCATCATGCTGGGTGGGAAGACTGGAGGTGGAAAAAGCAATTGAGCACTGGGAAGGGGAGCCAGTGGCCAGGAATGATGATGGGGACACTGGGGACTCCCTGACCAGCTCACACCAAGTTCACACCAATGGCTCTCCAGTCCTTGCTTGGTCTCTGCCCTGGCTGTACCCCCTTTCCCAGGCTTGGGGGACAAGACCCAAAGGAACCACAGAAGGAACCTCAGCAGCCACCCCACCACTGAGCCAGGGGCAGCCCAGCTCAGCCCCTGCCCAGGGCTGGGGTCCCCATGAAGAGCTCCCTGAGGTGGAGGCTCCTGCTGATGCCAGAGGGTCCCCTGGGATCTGCTTGGCTGCCTGAATGCAGCTGGGCTGGGCTGGTGGGAGCTGCAGCCAGGCACTGGCACATAAATACACCATAAATACACCATCCTGAGCCTGTGGTGGATCAGGGAGCAGCCCACGGACACGAGGAGACCTGCCCCGCCCCATCCCATCCCATCCCACAGGAGCTGGCTCACCAGGAATCCCCCACATCAGTGCTTCACCAGTGAGAAATAAAGGAGGAATGTGGTGGCTCTGGCCCCAGGATCTGCCAAGTTTCTCTGTCAGAGAAGCAAAATGAGGACTCTGGAGAAGCTGATGCCCTCACATCTGCCAAGGCTTCCCCCTGTCCCACTGCCAGCCTGGGGGTGACAAGGAGGGTGCCCAGAGCTGCTGTCCCTGCATGGCTTCAAGGAGAGGATGGGGCACCCCAAAACCCCCAGGATGAGGGCAGGAGTACAGACAATAAAAAAGAGCTTTTATACAAAACACAGATAGATCTATCCCAGCTGATGTGAGAGGATAGGAAAGGGAGGAGGAAAAGCAGCAGCTGGGATTTTGGAGAACAATGTGGGGAGAAAGAAGAAAGGGGAGGAAGATGAGTGTGGTTGGGTCGCCCGTGGTTGTCAGCCCCTTTCGGGGGGAGGGCAGCAGGAAAGTCAGTGATCAGCCAGATCTGAAACCAGACAAAACTATTTCCACATGCCAATAAAACCCAGAGTGTGGAGGGCTTGCAGGGATCTGGGGCCCCCATGCTGCCTCTAAAACAAACCAGAGGAGCTGGGAAGCTCACCCAGGCAGGAGCTGGGACGTGGAAGGGAGCGCAGTGATGGCATCTGACCTTTCCTTCCTCATCATCCTCCCCCTCCTGGCATTGTCGGCATCAAAGGGACACATGGAATACTACTGGGCAGTGCAGGCATTGCTTAGTGGGGCTGGGGATGGTCCTGGGTCTCCCATGTGGGTCACTTGTCAGTTGGGTGGGCTCCAGCACCTGGGATTGGGGATTGAAAGGCTGGAAGCATCCCTGCTGCCACGGGACACAGCCTGATGGTCCCAGCCCTCCCCGTGCTGGGGTGGGGACATTCTCCAAGCCACAGATGACAGAGGCCTGCTCCCACCTGTGTCCCACCATGCAGTGACTTTGGCTGAGCCTTTGCCTCACCCTGGTTGAATCATGCAGCCGAAACTCGCCGTGCAGGCACCGGGCCCTGGCCAGAGAGGGAAGCAGCTGTGATAAATCACCCCAG
Source organism: Leptocoma aspasia (assembly GCA_013399835.1). Lineage (NCBI taxonomy): Eukaryota > Metazoa > Chordata > Aves > Passeriformes > Nectariniidae > Leptocoma > Leptocoma aspasia. The sequence goes on from VXAX01002689.1 coordinate 21,922, forward strand.
AGAAAGCACAGCACCCAGCACCCCCTCCCAGGCTGTAAATCTGCAGCAGCAGGAACCACAGCCTCTTATCAGGGGAGGCCACATCCCTCCCCAGCCCAGCTCAGCCCTTGTGCTGCCCACGTGGGATTCCTGGGAAGAGGAAGAGGATGCTGGGTTACCCTGAACCACGGCACCGCCCGCAGCCTTATCGGGCACCCAGCACTCACTGCCACACTCAGGGGATCATCACCTCCATGGCCAAGACCCAATTCCTGTCCCTCAGCCTTGAGGAAACAGCTCCATCCTTTCCCTTTAGCTCAACAAGCACAAGGGCAGGACACCTGTAATGTTTTCCTCTTTGTTGCAAGCGTTTAAGAAACCTTGGACACCTCAATGCCATGGGAACATCCTGTTCTCTGGGGAATACAGGAGACAGAGCTGAAGGCAGTGCTTCCATCCCTCTGGACATGGGAGAGGAGGCTCTTGAGGAACACGGCCAAAGACACACCAAGGAAGGTCCTTGGGTACTTTGGGCACGTTTGGGAACTGAGGGGTTCGCCAGGCAGCCTGGAAGTCACTGCCACACACAACTCCAAGAAAAGCTGCACCCTCATTATGGTAATTAACAGTGGAGAAGGAAATCAAGGTCTGTGGCCCATCATCCCTTTCCACCAAGGCAAATTCATCAGGCTCCACAGCCTTCTCCAAGGGAAAGGGTGACCAGAGTGACTTACAGAGGGTGGAAATTCCAGATCTGCTCCCAACTATCAGAGCAAGGAGATGCTGGAACACCTCTGCATAAGAAAAGCAGCTGTGAAACACCAACAGCTCAAACCAGAGCAGGATCCCGTGGCTGGCAGGGTCACCAACAATCACAGGAGGTGACAGTCACACCAGAGCCCTGCTATAAATGAAGAGAGACATATCCTGATTGGAACAACTGGGCACAGGTCAGAGCCTGATTACAATGGGCTGCTTGTACATTTGCTGACCAGCTGAGCTGTGCTCCTGCACAGCTTTGTAGGGCAGGGGTAGGATTGTGCTGGAAATGGGAACATTCCTCAAAATCATAGCCCCTGATCCCAAAGGAGTGAGTCACCCTCTCCATGGCCAATGGGCCCACCAAAGCCAACAAGGCAAAAAATGGTAATGAGAGGTTTGGAGTTTGAAGGTAGCACTGAAAACCAGGTCTGAGGTGCAGAGAAATGTTACCCTGAGTTTTAAAAGGATAAAACCTAGTGCAAACATCAGAGCTCCTGCAGGAGGCTGGGGAAAGCCCTGCCCTCTCGACTGCTCTTGGTCCTCTGAGATTTTCTCCTGTTCTGCTCCCATCCACGACAGGGTTTTATGATGGCACTAAACTCAATGTCCCCAGCACCTCTGGGAGTGCAGGACCTGCTCAGAAGGGTTATTTCAGCCTGAAGGGCAGATTCACCACAAACAAATCCAAATGGAGAAGCAGCCACGGGGTTTTTGCACCTTCTGCCAAGAAATGGCGAGGCCTCCAGCAGGAGAGGGGCACAACTTGTTCCCTCCTCTCTCCTTTCTCTTTCTTAGTAAATTAAAAATAATGGTGGTAGATGCCTCTTGGCTTTATTCTCTCCCACCAGAGCAGATTCAATTAGCAGCTTCCCTGAGTGGCAGAGGTGTGATTTACTCCCAGAATGGGATGTATTAAGATGCAGGGCAGCAGGAAGTTTCCATCTGCCCCCCAACCAAATTCCCCAACCATTCCCACACTGAGGATCAGATAAGCTCTCCTGCTTCCCTTCCTCATTAATGGGTTTGGGAGGTGCAGCCTGTGGTTTTGTTAAAGAAGCCTTGAGGACACATTCACCTGGGAGAGCTCACACCAGATTCCTTTCTTCACACATCCATGGGATGCTCTCTACATCCAAGCATCCCCCCAAACCACCTACCAGTACCTACCAGTACCCACCAGCTGGCCACAAGGTGCTTCACACCCTGAGCTGGCAGCTGCTGCTGACACCAAAAACACCCCAAAATATCCCAGGCCCCAAGGGAATTGCCATGATAGAGGTGGGCAGCTGAAACCTTAACAGGTCCTGTATGAAAGCAGCACCGTGCCCTGTATGAGGGGTTCAGCCCCCTCAGAGAACCCAAAAACCAGTTGTTCCCTTTCCACCCACATCCCATCCTCCTGATGGCCAGGGATGGGTTTCCACACCACATCCCAGAGCTGAGTGTGGCACTCCTGCTGCATCCAGGCAGGAGAGAGCCATGCTCCACCACGATGCTCCACCCCACTCACACCAAGCCCTCTGCATCCCACGATTCCCATTTGATTCCCCTTTAAAGGGGCTGTAATGCAGCATGTATTTATACTTCAAAACAGCTTGTTTGTGTAATTGCCAAAAAAATGCTAAAAAAAAAAAAGACACAAAACAGCCCTGCTACAATGACTAATTAGCTCGCTCCTGCCTCGTCCCCTGTAAACAAATGTATTTGTAACCAATTTGCAAGCACTTTGCATAAGGGGCCCAGAACACTCGTGCCTGTTTGATGCATTTTGACATTAATTTGATAATAGCAGCTTAACAAGGAATCCAGGCTCCCCAGCTATAAATATGCTGCTTTTCCACTTCCTTTTATCTGCACACTGAAATAATGTTTTTCCCCCTGCTGCAATAACCACCATCCAACCCTTTCATGAATGCCCTTTATGTCCTTTAGCATTTTCAAGGCTGCTTTGCTTTTTTTTTTTCCTCCTGCTGGAGAAAGTAAAAGGGTTTTATTAGTTGTATTTTTAATTCCTGTTCATTGCGGGGGGAAGGAGAAGAGAGAACAGTGATGGTGCTCTGATAATGCAACTTCCAGGAGACAGAGAGACTTGTTTGTTCAGAAATACTGCTCCATCCATTTGTGTTTCCTAGGAAAAAGAAAGTTCATCCTTTTCCTTCTCTTCTCCACTTGTCATGGCTCTCTCTCTCGTCCTGCAAGCCTTCACCACCACACCAAAAAACAAATTCAAGCACAGTGAAATGGGAATGGGACCCTGGAGTCCACTCTGATGGCAACCAAAAAGCACAGAAAGGGCTGGATCACAGGGCTATGGCTCATCCATGCCCTGACACCATCATTCCTCCTCTCCTTCTGGTCCTCCCAAGACTTTCCACCTCTCCCCACTGTCAGAACCTTGCTCACATGCAGGTTCTCCCTTGTGCAGTGCAGGTATCCTCCACCTCTGCCTCATCTGCCAGCCCTTGGGAGAGGCCAGCTCTGGGGCTGGGAAGTACCAAGCCCAAAATTAGCACCTTGGAAATTGTCAGCTGCATCCTGTGGCCACAGACATCCTTCAGCCTCTGGGAGTCGAAGCAATCTGGCCTCTCTCCTCCATCCTCCCTTCTCCCCTGCCTCCATGTCGGTGCCAGGGATGCACAAACTGCTCCCAAATTGACCTGGGAGTGAAGTTGCACTTGGAGCACAGACCCAGAGGACCTCTCCTCCTGCCATTCCATTCCTGGAGACCTCCCAGAGAATGTCCCAGCAGGTGGAAGAACCAGGGCCTTTTTCCCCCTTTCCCTGACACCACTACTCCATGTGCCCACCTCATGGCTGTGCAGGTGAGGGCAAACCCAGAAACACTCTGAGACATCCAAGCAGAAAAATCTCTCCCTGTGCCAAGCTGAGCTCTGCACCCTCAGCATTCCCACACCTCCACTCCAGTTGTCCTTCCTGGAAACTGAGTCACATCCCTCCTTGCCAAGAGATAAGCTGGCGGAGGACATGAGATCAGTACCAAAAGGAAAGAGGGATGCTCTGTACAGGCTATCCCTGGGTTTCCTCCCACCAGTGTTTCATACTGACCACAGCTCTCCCAGCCATTTCCCCTGAGTCCTCCCCTGGGATCATGAATTCCAAAATCCCACAGCAAGTCCCAGCAATAAGATGGAGGCTTAACAGAGTCCAAAAGCACATTCTTTCCTCAGCCTCCTCCCTTCTTATCTCCTTCCTCCCTCCCCCCAAAGCACATTTAGATAAATGTTATTGGAACAATAAAATCCATACACAAGCACAGGAGGGATGGAAGGAGGGTCTCCACTCCACGCCTGGGTGAGCAGACCTGCCAGAACAGAAAAACAGAGGAGAGCTCATGATCCCCTAAGGGAATAAAACCTTGGGTTACTGCAGGCAGGGATCCCAGCAGAGGCTCTCCTACAGTCCCACAAGTCCTGCATGGACTCACTCACCTTTTTAAAACTGACCACACCCCACTTGAGGTTTTTGTCTACTTCACCTACCTGGGGCAAGTTGATTTTAGCACATGAGTACACGAGCTACACAGTTTTTCACCAAGCTTCTCCTCCTGTGTGTTTATTTTGTGGATGTTCTTAACCCAAAGAAGGTGCTGAAGGCTGGCTTCCCTGTGTACCACTATCCCTGGGAACAACAACACAGGGACAGCTCACCAGAGTGTACATTTTCTTGAGCACTGATCACACAGATGAGCCCAGGGGCTGCGTGGCTCCAGCACATCCATCCCACTCCCCTCCAAGCCCTCAGTGTGGGTGGAAATGCCCTTTCAGCCATCACTGCAGAGCTCCAGGATCCAGGGACCAGAGGCAGCTGCCAGAGGTGCTACCAAGGCAGGGTAATGCCTGAGGAGTTTCCTTCACCACGAGCAGCCCATCCTGCCCACTCCCACCATCCCAGCTTCCCCTTCCTGCAGCCTCAGCCAGCCCAGCTCAGCTAAATCCATGCAGTCATGGTGCCACAGATGGAATTTTGGCCATCCAGGCTCACATTTCACCAAGCACTTGATTTCAGCCTTTGGCTTCACTGGCAGAGCAGTGGTGCAGGTCCTGTCTGCTGTCCAGGGGCTGGAGCTGTCAGAGCAAGGTGTGGGTGGTGGCCTGGGGTTGCTCAGAGAAATGGACTTTCCTCGAGTCACTGTGAGTCACTTACCCAGGGATAATGGTTACAGAATCCCAGAATAGTTCAGGTTGGAAGGGACCTCAAAATTCATCTCATTCCAGCCCTGCTGCCATGGGCAGGGAACCTTCCAGTAGACCAGGCTGCTCCAGTCCCCACCCAGCCTGGTACTGAATGTTCTGTCCCACAGCAGCAAGCTCAGCAGTCGGACATGCAGAGACCCGAGGAGGAGAAGCATTTCCTAAACACAGAGTAGCTCCTTCTTTAGCTGAGCCCACAGCCACAAACACCACAGAACAGCATCCCCAAACCCAGGAGACCCAGGAGAACAGGGCTGTAAGCCCAGAAGTGCTCATCCCAGCGCTCCCAGTGACACTCCACAGCTCCCAGTGCAGACTGGGGCTGCACTCAGTCACAGCTCTGCCCACACACACCTTACCTGGCAGTCCCAGGCTCCCCATGACAGGGTGGCTTTGGGCTCCATGTTGAGAGGGAAACAGGAAGCAGGAGGCAAGGAAACAGAGCTGGTTCCAAATGTTTCACTCTTTATTTGAAGTTTTACATGCCACCAGCGTACATGAAAGTTGCACATTCAGAATTCGACTCACTACGAGGACAAAGGGCCAGATGCAAACACAAGTGTCAAACGAGAGCATGGACAGAGGAGCCCAAACCCAGGAGCCTGTAGGGATTTGTGACCAGGCTGTCACCCTGATGGCACTTGGAGTGTCAGTCCCAGTTTTAGGACCACCTCCCTTTGCCATCTCCAGAGTTGTGAGCCAGGTCTTCTCTCCTAGTGTGGCACCATTCCCTTTCAATGAGCTAAACAAGCATTTTTGGTACCATCTCTACCAGAATTGAGGGTGTTTGGAGAACAACTGCCCATTTAATGCTTTCCTGAATTCTCCTTTCTATCAATGCCAGCAGTTTTTACAAGGAGTAACAATTTCCACCCGCTGTTTAGAGGGAGAGACGACAGAAATAGGGACTCTTACACTGACATTTTATTTTCAAAGAAAGTTTTGATAGAAAAACATTTTCCCCAGCAGCCTTGGGCAGGGAGTTGCAGCTTCCACTTCAAAGGACAAACTTCAAAAACAAATCCAGTGTCCTAATGGTTTTGTGCTACATTACTTAATTGTCATACAGCTAATTAGCAATGCCTGATTTCACATTCTCTGTACATAGATGAAGTTCACAAAAGAAGGGGCTACTTAAAAGAATAAATAAAACAAGGCACCAGGCAGCCAGGCTCCGACAACATTAACATAAAACGTTACACTTTACCATTTAAAAAACTGAAATAAAACCCCCATCATGATTAAACCTATATTGATCTGCCTTCCTTCAGATCTCAGAGCTTTGGATCTCTGCAAGGAAGGGGGGAGAACACAACATGGCAAGCGGGGGCTTAGCCTGTGCCTCTGTGTATGTATTTCACTAGCGTGCAGCAGAGATCTTTAAAATTCTAATTATTTCCCTATCACCAAGTAAGATCGGGATCAATAGATGGTACAGACTGACCCCTTTCCTCGAGTGTCAGGGGGAAATTAAAAAAAAAGAAAGGGGAGGGCGAACCAAAAGCGTCAGAGGTCAATGCCACAAAACAATAGATATTGATGTCTCCATTCATTTCAAACAGCGGAAAGGTCAATGCCTCCCTTGCTTCATGTTTTATGGCTGAAATCCTGCTGCTAACAGCAACAATGTTAGTAGTCAGACCTCATCCATCCTTTTTTATTATTATGATTATTTCTAACCAGGTTAGCCATTTTGAAAATTTGACGAAAGCTGGGAGCAGCAGTGGGGGGCTGGGTAGGAGGAGAAGAGGGGAAGCTGCCCTGGAAATTAATGGAAGAGATGGTTTCCATTAGTTTTCAAGTCTCCCTACCTGTGCCCCAGTTTGTCCCTCACTGCCCCCTAAAAAATGAAAAGGGCCAGAGGCAACATCCCTTCACTATTAATCATTATTCCCCATACAACATCCCAATTGGTTTCTATGGAAATGATTCTCAAAGAGGCAGGAGAGCTGCAGGGGAAGGAGACTGGGCTCTGCAAGCACAGCACCTGCACTGCTCTCCCAGCTTTGCCTGGACACACTGCTGGGACCAGCCAAGAGGGAATTGCATCCCCCTTAGTCAGGTGAAACAACCTTTCTGTACTGGTTCACTCCACCACTGGGAAAGTCCCAAATTTCTACAGCCCTACCCTAAAAAAGCACTGCTGGAAGAAAGCACCCAGCACCTCACATGGACAGTCCCTGCACCTGTCCATGGTCCCAGAGCTGCCACAGCTCTGAACATCAGCGTGAGGGGACAGGTCCTGCTCTGCTCCCTGGGATCCCACACGCCTGGCAGAGGAGGAGGCAGGGATGGGAATTAAAGTGAGGGGGGTTGTGACTCTGCTGCTCTCAGTCCACAGCAGCCCCAGCTCTGCCCTCTGCTCCCCAGTGAGCAACACCCCACCTGGAGGGGAGAGTTCAGCACCTGGGGAGCCTCCCACAAGTGAGGAAATGGACCAAGCCTCACGATGTGTGTCTGGCTTCCAGAGTGACATCCACGACTCCATCCTGCCCTGCCTCCTCTCACTCCCAGAGAAGTGACCACAGTCAGAACTCTCCTGAAGGGAGAGACTGCCACCACACAGTCCCTTCTCCAAACAGAGCAGTGGATACACTGCCCTTTCCTAAAGAGACCATGAAATCAGCTTTGCAAACAGCTGAGGAAGCAATCCTTTAACCTACACTCCTAAGAAACCCACGGGAACACAGATGACTTAGCCCCTCCAAATTCCCCACACCAGTGTCACTCCAGACCCTCCCAGCCTGCAGGAACCAAATGCCACTTTGCCAAACAAGACTTTGGACACAAGCAGAGCAGCAAATTACATTGATTTTTACACAAGAACAGTACCTGTCCCAGAATATCCTCCCACAGAACCACAGACACTTGGGTGGCGGTCAAAGCAAAGATTTCTACTGCAGTTCCCAAAGATTGGAGGTCTGCTTTGGAAGGCAGCAAGGAACAGGCCAGCAGGGACTGGGATCCTGCAGAGGCACTCCCTACAAGAAGGGCACCTTCTGGAATTGAATTCATTTGTTTTAGACTATGGACAGTAGCATCGGCAGGCTCACAGATCACCTCCTCAAATGCTCACAGATAGCAGGAGGGAGATTTCTGGAGAGATGGGGGCATAGAAAAGGAGGGGGGATTTCATATTAAATAAAATCCAGGAGCAGAGCACCCCTCTCTCTGCTCCCCTTTCTTCCTCTAGAGCTGCCTGCTGGAGCTTGAGCACTGAGTGGGCTCCGAGTCCCATCCACTGCTCTGCTCAGAACATATGGAGCTGTGTTTAATAGCCCAGCTCTGCCAATTGGGTACTATTAGGGTGGGTTCTTTTCCCAGTGTAAATGTTGCAGAATATAAATTGTAATTAACACCGATGCCAAAATAGCACTTAGAGAAAATAAGCACATTATTAACATCTGGTGAATCCTGCCTGGAGTGCAAAAGCAGCGGAAATTCTCACTCACCATAAGAGGATTTGTAGTAGAGATATCAAGCACTGGCCCGGAGTTGGGGAGCTGGGGGTGGAAGGAGATTTTAGCTCTTTATTACTATTTGGCATGCTACCTTAATCACCTGTGAGTGACCTTTCCTAGCCCTGGTTATAACTGGTAGCATCATCAGGACTTGTGACCCACTTACATGAATACAGATGCCCAAACATCACATCCCTGGCAAGAGAATAACAGCACTATCAAACATCCCTGGCTGCTGCTCCCATCCAGCAGGACACGAGGCAGGTGGATATGGATGTGCCAAGCCAAGTGTACAGCATGTTCCATCAGGTGACTGCAACCCCAAGAGCAAAGGTTTAACAGCAGAATCAAGCAACAGCAGGTTTCTGCACACCACTGTCCCCCAGTCCAGGTTTTCCAGCAGAACAGGAAAAGGTGAGCTGGCAGCACTGCCAAGCTCTTGCTGATGCCACAGCAGTTTATGCAATCCCCGCTGAGGCTGGGAATGGCCTCACTCAAACCAAACGTCAGGATTCCTTCACAGGACTGAACAGGTCCCCTAAGGCATCAGAGAGCTGCCTCCACACCCTCCGCCTTCCCTCTGCCCTGAGGCCAGCGGCACGAGCAGGACATTTGCCAGTGCTTCAAACAAGGAGGAGAAAGCAGCTTTGCAAACACCCTCTGCCCAGTCCTTGCTAGTCATCCTAGGAAAAAAACACGGACAAAAACCAGGCAGAGCTGAAGTGGCCTGAACTGGACAGAGCAGCAGCTCGTGCTCCTGCCAAAAAGCACATCTGATGTGCTGAAGTGAGGGAGAGGGAGAGAAGAGAGGGAGAAGGGGATTCAAACAGGTGAGTAATATGACAAGAGGTAGAAAGAACGACCTCATGGGGGAGAGTGGGAGGGAAAACAGCGGCAGGAGCAGGGCAGCAGCTCCTCACACTCAGCTGGACAGAACTGAAGCTGAGGCAGAGCCTCAAACACTCGGGGAGTGCTCACAGCTCAGCTGCAGCATTCCCAGGGGAGCACGAGCTGGCCTCACCATCCTGCTGCCAGCTGCACTCCAGAGGCTGTGCTGGCTCCCTGTCCTGAGAGGGGAAGGGAGCACCTCAGGAAAGGCAGCAAGCCACCAGGGGTTGGTCTCAGCAAGGCACAGACATGTGCTAGCAGAGCTGACACTTACCTCTTTACTGTAACCTCTCTGAGCACAAGGATTATCACAGCCTGGCTCAAGATTTACACCTGTGGGACAGAATTCCAGGCAGGCTCCCACGTGGCTGATTGGAAAGGAAGGACAGAAAGTCTTCCAAGGCTGGGAGATGCATTTTGTTGTCAAATCTATCCCATCAGACCAGGCTTCCTATGAACACTGAGGGCAGAAGAGCATTTGGGAGAGGGCATCTTGAGTAGAAAATGCTGACAAGGAAAGGGCACATCATCTTTGGACGACTCTGGGCCTCCCCAGAAAGGCAGAGCTCAACACATTCGGGATTTGGGTGAAGTTAGACAGCTCTGGTCAGCAGCTGCTTTGCAGAACACAGACCTGGTACGCTACCAAGGAAAATTCTGCCACCCAGACATGTAGCTCCAGGAATTTGTAACTTGGCTTTTGGTACAGCTGTCTGATGCTTTTAAAAGTGCTCAGTAAATAAGGCAATATGAAAGTGATCCAGACCACTACTAATGCCTGAGGAAGTTCTGTGGAACAGAGAAGCTGACTGAAATCACACTGTGAAAATACTTCATAACATCTCTAAAATTAGCATGAGCTCAAGGCATGGGATATAAGGACAGAACTGGAACACTACATTCCCATCTACACTGCAAGACAGACTGCATATAAATCAGGTCTGAACCTCAACTTATTCACTGTAGGCACCATCTACCCTAGGACAAGGATTTCCAGAAGAGCTGAGAACTTCTTCCACCAGACCAATGGAAACAGCATCAGCAGGAACATATCATGGTCAAGGTGTTAATGACCTTAATTTGTTATTAAAAATTTTTAAAAAAGAGTCCATGTGGTACTTCTCAAAACAAACCCTTTAAATATCTGTGACTGCATGTGTGTGACTACAAATGCCTATGCGTAACATAGAAAAGATGTGATGCACTTCAATTGAGCAACACATTTTTGTGCCTCTGAGCTGGCCTAGGCTTTCTACTTTGCCAAAAACAGACTGAAGCAAAGAATGATTTCCACCAAAACCACAAAGCACACTGCCAACGTACACAGGGGCCCTTGGGACAGACACCAGGGGACACAGGGGAAAGAGCATCGTTAAGTCAGTTTCTCTTACCTTTAACTTCAGTTAAATAACAAAAAACGATACATATTAACTGCAAGGAAATACTCATCAGATTCCACAAGCCTTTGAGACAGGATTTTGAGATGCAAGCAATATCCAATAGATGTTTCCCCACTGCAAAGAACCAGCTTTTTTTTTATTTTGCAATTGCACCTGGTTGAAGTGATTGTACAGCATCCAGTGAGGTTGGCCAGGATGGGAAATCCAGGCCAACAAGAAGCTGCTCCATGGGTTCATGCTGACTTGTCCTTTCCATGCTGTGACAGTCACCACCACAAATTGGGAGGTTCCTCGGCCACTCTGCTTTTAAACAAGGTAATTTCATCCAAGTGCCGCATGGGGACATCTCTGATGACCTCTGTCAAGTCCTCGTGAAGCAGAGGGAAAATGACGACGTTTAATGCAGGGCGTTCTGCCTGGAAACTAAATCAGACACAGGTTATTAGCCAAGGAAAAATACCAGTTCTCCAGTGCAAGGGAAGGGGATGGCCTGGGTATCGATCATGCAGGATGGGGGCAAGGAAGGGCTGTTCAGAGGAGGCAGGAGGGGCAGCTGGAACGCCAGGTCTCCCACTCTTCCCTCTCTGTGTCAGCAGGGAGTTCAGGCTGGGTTTGCACTCCTTTGCAGTGAGTCTGCTAAGCTGGCACAAGCCCAAATTGCACCTAAAATCGGGAGGGAGGAAGAAGTTTTAAAAAAATTAATAAAAAGTGAATCAAGACAGTAGGTATGCTTAGAGGATCAGAGATCCCAAGAGCTCTGCCCAAGCTGGGCAAGGTGCTCAGCGATAACAATTTAAACCACCTGCAAACCAGAGGCAAGTTGCAGAGCCATTAGGAAAATCAGGCCAGAGCAATGTCAGGCATTCCCTCGGGGCTGAGCCTGGGATTATCACTTCAGGCTGGGTTGTTCTGCATGCAGAGTCTACACTCTGCAATTAGAGCATAGACAAGTTTAGAAAGCTCAGATGTGCAGATAAGCATTTAAGTGTGCTCACACTCACACACTGCAGCCTTCTTTTCAGTCCAGGCTGCAGAGCAAAGGAAGAGATTTGCAAAAGTTAAAGCCATTAAACAATGCAGAAAGAACCGTACAGAAAAAGCCCAAGTGCCCATCAGCAAGTACTTTACATGACGGCAACCTGCGAGGAAGAGAAATGGTATTACTCAGTGCAGTGTAACAAGAGTTCAGTCTTTTAAAGTTGAGGGGTAAAACTGTAGCATAATTACCCTTAAGAGTTACACCTTAAGATGAAAAAGACCTGTGACTCTTAGTCCTGTGCCACCAAGATGTTTCCTCTGAAGGGTGTGACAAGGACCAGTTCATTATCACTCACAAGGAGGCAGAGTCACATTGGCAGCACCAGTCCCTGGAGGCTGAACCAAGCTGTGTTGGGTCCAACGAGAAGCTCTCTGCTCGACAAACCTAGACAGGTGTGTGCCTGGAAGATTCCCAGCTCATCTCTAGCTCTGAAATGGCCAAATTTCTGTCAAACATTGAGGAAAGGCTGGAGATCCAGCTGCTGGAAACAGACATAAAAATCCCAGGTAGCAATACAGCCAGCTGAAGAAAGCAACACGAGAGACTGGCATTTCCTGGGAGACAAAAAGGACATTCCCATCCACAAACGATTTGGAGTAGAGCTGCCAAAAACACAGCAGAGAAACTTCCATTCCCAGGCTAGCTGCTCACTCTTGGTGGGTTGAATTAATCTGCCTGAACCTAAGTAGCTGCAGGAATAAGAATTTCCAGCAACAGAACTACCTGGGGCAATTTTATATCTCTCTGCATCACAGACCTGCCCTTCATGCCTCATGCCTAAGGGCTGGCAGAAAAGGACACGGCTCCCCGAGTAGATCTGGGGACTTGTGTCAGAGCTGTGCAGCTTCTTACTTCCACAGCACTGCCCTCAAGAAATCAACCAGCAAATAACTGCTGATCTGGGAGGCAGATGGTAAAGGCTGCAGTGAAATCACATAAAATACAGCCAAATGTCTCTTTGATAGTCCCTGCTCTGCCTCAGCTCTTCGTGTTTCTTATCCAACACCACAGTCCTGCAGAGAAAATCATGTTAATAGACCAAGTTTACCGAAGTTCAGCAAAAGAAGAAACTGCCATCTACCCAAGGGAAAGAAACTGCTTCCTTCTTTGTATATAGACTCTCCCAAATTAGACCTGAGTGCTGCCTTCTCACCATGTACAAAATTGTAGTTTATAAGCAGCCTTTACACGTAGCTATAAAAGCAAGAACCCAGACAAGTTTACATGATGAACTGCCACCGAGACAAGTGAAAAACCCCAACGCAGTAAGTGTCCCTCCTAAAGAGGCTGGGTTTATACCAGGGGTTTGAACTTGATCTTAAAATAAAGAGAAAAAAAAGAAAGCTTTGTGATTTTCTCCCCCTCCTCAACAGGAAACTGTATGTTACTGCAAACCTTGTAAATTCCATACCCCAGCAAGTTGACGCCGGAGAATTCTTTCCATGTACAATTTGCGTGATTTAAGGAAAAAAAAAATCAAATGCACATGGTTCACTATTATTCTCAGTTAAATGTGCGTGCAAAGCCTCTCCTTTAACTGCCTGTTAAAAAACACCCTGATTTTAACGAGCAGCTGTCATAATGTTAAACTGGGATTAGCAGTTCCCAAAAGCAGCCTCCCTCTGCAATCTATGCTCCTTTAGTCCTTCCCCGGAAGGCAATTCCTTTCTTCATACACCTGTCCAGGTGGGCTAGATTAAGTGAGAGGCACTTAGAGCACTACTTCGAAAGGCCCCAGGCATGGGGAGGAGATAACAAGAAGGGGAAGAGAGTGAGTTAATGAGTTGCAGAACAGCTCCTGTAATCTTCTTGAGGGTTCTTTCCTCATTCCACACCTGGATGGACTTCAAACTCCATCCAACTCTGCAAACGCATGGCTTGTAAAATTAAAACCCGAAGGACAGAGAAGGATGTTGACCTGAGGAGACAAAAGAGCTGCAGTTTCAGACATGAAGCCCTGCTTTTTTGGGTTTTTTTTTGGTTTTTTTTTTAAGGGAAAAAAAGCCAAGGATATGCTTGCCTGCTCTCTCCTACAAAACCTCCAGACTAAACTCATCATGATTAATTAAATGAAAGCAAGTTTTCTAGGCAACTGACTAGCAGCCCCTTCAAAACAGATCCTTTAATCAAAAACAATCACTGGGATAACAAAGAAAACACCCTCCTCCCCTCCCCCCCACGTATATTTTCCAGCATAACCTCTGGTCCAGCAGAATCAACACCAAACCAGCAACCACCCATCAGGAATTTCCACAAGGAGGTTTCTGAAGTGTCCTCATGTGGATGTGGACACAGAGCAGACCTGGCCTCAGCAGCTGGTTGGAATCATCCATGGAGCTGGGAAACGAATGGTGAAGCACACCCTGTGTCACAAATTCCTCCTGGCATCAGCATCTCTCTGCTCTTAGATCTTGAACTGATTGTATGTGCATGAAAGGGTTAACGATGCTTTGCTATTTGTCTCCAGAATTCTCCCAGAACAGGTGTGGACTGGACTCAGAAAGGTTATTTTCAAGTGAACAGCTTGGTAAATAGCCTAACACTATGCTCTCAATTACTTCCAACCACTGTGGCAGGATCCAATATGTAGGTCAGGGACAAAGTCAAAAAGAAAGAGAAAAAGTCTAAAGCAAGGCTGCACTTTGATCAGATTTCCTCGATTTTAACAAGACAAAAGAGTCCCTCCCTGGAATGCAGTTATCTCCTGGCAAACATTGACATGCCTCTCCAGAGAAGACAGTGAGTCCCCAGGAGATTCCACCTGCTGATAGATCCAAAGGGCAGCCCAAAGCCATGGGGAATCTCACCAGCCAGCCTGGAAAGATGGATTATACCCCCCTGCAACCCTCTGCACCACAGACCCTGGAAGGTGACAGCTCTCTGCATTAGGTGCTGCTCAAACCTTCTTTACTTGTAAGGAAAGGATAAGGCAGTATTTGGGGCTGAAGAATGTTCCTCCCCTTGAGATTTCCACAGAAACCCAAGGAAAAGTCCTAAGCCAAATCAGACATTTCAGCACATCCCACTTCACAGAGGCTGGCAAGCAGGACCCAGGGCATGCAATGCAGGATAATTAAACACTGCCAACAAAAGCAGCACACAGCAGATGAAGTGAGGAAATACAGTGTATCAGGAATGGATCAAGGGCAGATCTCTGACCTCCACAAACCAAGCTGAGCTTATGGAAAAAGAAGCTCTAGAGAAGGAGAGGAAGGAGAGGAAGGAGAGGAAGGAAATGAGGAGAAGTTTGATTTGGGGGAACAGAGCACAGCAGGGACAGAGCTGATGTGGACTCTGGTTGGCATGACCCTCACACATGCAAACCAGTCCCTGCTGCAGTCACACACCTTCTCCCCTCTCTGTTTTGACCTTCCCCACAGGCTGATGAGCCGTTTTTGGAGAGGCACAAGTTTCTCAAGAGCAGAGGAAACAGACCAACTCACTTTTTGCCCTGTATGCAACTCTCTCACCTACACGCACAAAGCCCTGTTAATCCTCTGCCAGGCACAGCCTGTTTTCACTGGAAGACTTGCTCACACCTCAAAGTACAAGTGTGGCATCTGTCTTGAAAGCTTCAGCCAGCATACCTGAGCCAGCCTGGAAACTCCCTTCCTGAAGCAGGGCATGGTGGAATGGAGGAAGTGCCAGGACAAGCTGGAGCAGCTGGCAGCAGCATGACCCAACACACACACACTTTTCTCATCTTCTCAGGGAAGGCCAGGCAAACACTTAAGATTTGTTCCAGTGGCCGTGCCCTCACCTCAGTAGCAGGGAGCTGCAAATCTCTCCTTGCTTACTGTGACTGCCAAAGAGGCTTCTGCAGAGCATCTTCCAAAGAAGATTTGGCCTTGCCAAATGAACTGTAGGTAGGATTCTCCCAGGCCCCTTCCCCTGGGAGCAGGGAGAACCTTTGCCTCCCCAGAAGCCTCTCAGAGGGGTCCAAACCCTCCCCATGCTGACTCTAAAGCAGATGCATTCTCTAGTGCCATTTTCCCTTCCAGCCCTGCCAGAGTGCCAGTGCTAAGCAGACTTTATTTCCAAGCCTCAGAAATGGATTTGAAAATTTCCCCAGGAAAGATGTTCAGATTCCTCTGGTTGCTCTTAACTCCACACAATGAGATATTTTTGCTATAAAGTGTTTTCCTTTAGGAGTATCTTCCATCCCTTCATGTCTGTGTAGACAAACCAACATTCTCCCAAAGCTGCTGATTTTTCCACACTTAGTCCCATCACTGCAGTCTCCAACCTGAGACCAAGGGGTGTAGATGGGACTCTGGAAATCACTCACACACATCACTGCCAACTCTCCCATTATCCTCAGTGCAGCTTCTTCATTTGCCACTGTGTTGAGCCACAGGGAAGGAGCAATAACACATCAGACTCATCCCGAGCCGAGGCAAATTACATCTCTCTGCTGTGGTTTCCCTGTAAGGCATGAATGGCACTCTGCTCCTTCTCCTGTGAACTGAGGTTTGTATCAAACATGCCTGCAGACTGAGGTTCCTATGTTATTTTGCCAGTTGAACTCTGCATCACTCAAATGTGACCGGACAATTAGAGGGGGAGGGAATAAGAACCCAAAGAGCAATGCCAGAACGCCCAGGACACGTCCTAGGGGAGTGCTCTGCCAGAGCAAGCTGAAAGTTATTTCCTAATCTCTTCCACAAATTAAAAAGCTACTGCAATAACTGCTCAATTAGATTTATTTTACTATGGAAATGCTTTAAAGCTGCAGTTAATGCTTCCGTTCAGCCTTTTACACCCTCATGAAGAGAAAGCACGACAGTGCTATTCCAATATTATTTCTCAGCCAAGAGAGAGAGGACAATCCTTGAAAGTTATTTCATGCACAAACCAATCTGCCCGCTGAGAAAGGCTTCAGAACTGAATTCCTTTCAAAACACATGAGCTGGCAGTTAGAACGAGGCATTTGGGTCAGCCACAGGAATGCATTTAAAGAAGGGGGTTTGTGAGTACCCCCAAAAGAAGATAAATTAATATGGCAAACTGGGGATGGTCCCACAAGCCTTGCTGGCTTGAAAAGTATTTAAACCCACCCATAAACAACATCCCTGGTAGAAGCAAAGGTGTCTGGGCCACACCTCATGCATTCAACCTTCACCAAGCCCGCCAAGGAATCCTTGGGCAACGCAATCTGACAAGGATGCAGTTTGTTATTCACTCTGTGACAGAATGATTCAGGGGTTTCCAAGAGCAGGAAATGAAACAGACAATGAAAGCTTGAGCAGGATGCTAATGATTCACTACACCAGCCTGGTGATACATTAAGTCTTCTGCAATCCCACTTGTGCAAGGCTGGAGCCCTCAGCACGCTGGGGCTGGCGGGGTGGGATCAGCGGCCCTGGGACCAGGAAAGCCAGCAGTGTACAGACAGGGACTTCTTCAAGGTCAGAAGGAAGAGAAGGTGCTGAAGGGATGCAAAACCAGCTTGAAAATCTTGAATAAGCCCTAGGTGCTCACAGCAGCTTTTTGCAGTGTCAGTAGGACTGCAGCAGTCGGTGGGCAGCACGGGAGCGACGCTGCAGGACTCGGCTGAATTCAAAGATGATCTTGCAATCACCTACTGCCCCTAGAGCCCCCTCTAGGAGTAAAAGGGATCCCCAAAAGGGATTTTATGAGCCTGAGACCACAATGAGAATCCAGGCAAGCAGAATGCTGCAGGGATATGCAGGGCAAGGGGGAATACTTAGCCCTGAGGTGAGCAAAAATTCATGTGTGATAACTCAGTCCTGTGCTAAATGCCAGGAGAGGGACTGGCTCACTCAGCACTTTCCAACACTCAATTTCAGCCCTGTGCTCCCACCTGGAAGCCCAGTTTCTGCAACTGAATCCCAAGAGGCTCCTTCATCCCTTCAGCAAGCTCACAGCTCTCACAGCCACACAGGGCCACTGCAATCAGCAGTTTAAGAAAAAGGGAAGATCCAGCCAAGAGTTTCATGTTTAAAAAGGACAATAAGCAGCACGGGGAAATTTAGGTAATACTACAGAAGATTGAACAAGAAGATCTAATTTAGGCTGAAAGCTCTTCCTAGAAAGTGGCAGGAGTCTTATAATGAAAGTCACTTCAAACCAAGCAGTGCTCATACCTGACACAGGCAGAAGGCAGGGTAAGTTTGTGTTTCTCTTCCTCTGAGTTTGGATCCCCAGAACAGTGAGATTGTCCTAAATGAGAAAAATTCTCTGCACTTTCCAGCACTGGTTAACCCAAGAGTGACCTGAGTCACACAATCACAGAACTGTTTAGGGTGGAAAAGCCCCCTAAGACCAAGCTCAACCATTCCCCCAGCACTACCATGGTCACCAGGTGCCACATCCTCACAGCTTTTAAATCCCTCCAGGGACAGAGACTCCACCACTGCCCTGAGCAGCTTTTGCCAGTGCTTGAGAACCCTTTTGGTGAAGAAATTGTTCCTAACATCCAACCCAAACCTTCCCTGGCACACCTTGAGGCCATTTCCATTTGTCCTGTCCCTTGTTCCCTGACAGCAGAGCCCGACATCCCCCTGCCTGCACCCTCCTGTCAGGGAGTTATGGAAAGACAGAAGGATCCCCTTGAGCCTCCTTTTCTCCAGGCTGAGCCCCTCTCCCAGCTCCCTCAACTTCTCCCCATGGACTTGTGCTCCAGACCCTTCTCCAGCTCTGTTCCCTTCTCTGGACACACTCCTGCCCCTCAATGTCCTTCCTGAAGTGGTGGGCCCAGAACTGAACCCAGGATTCAAGGTGTGGCCTCACACCTAGTGCTGAGCTACTCAGGTGCTTTGCAAAGCCATTTGCTGGAGAGAGGTACCAGTGTGGCTGGAACAGGGGAGAGAGCTTAGGAGAGAGCTGCCACATCCCCACTCTGACCCCACAGCTCTGGGGGGATGCTGCTTCACAACCCCACACAGCCCCAGCCCTCTGCACCATCTCCCAACAGCTCTCAGACTCCAGGAATTTACAACAGCACCTTTGGGAGACGTGAAGAGCTGAGCCCAGCTGCCCACCCAGCACCCCAAAACACACTCGAGCTGCACCATGGTTTTTCCCTTGGATTCCATTTACATAAATCACAGCTCACCTCTATGCCTTGACACCTCCCCCTTCTTTATGAAGAATCCCTAATGATGCCGTGTTCTCAGAGGTTTTTTGTTTTGCTTTGGGTTTTTCTTTATTTGTTTGTTTGTTTTTATTCTATTGTAGCTTTCTTGATCTTTTTCCAAGGTGTTTTTCCAAGGACTTTTCACTGGCTTGCATTGTCTGGTGTTGTAGAGTCCTTGAAATCACTACAATGATAGGAGCTATCTAAACAGTTCAGCTAAAACCGAAAAAATTCTAAAGGCACACAGTGGAAAATAAAAATCTGTCCTTGAAGCCAAGGGGATATTTGCCGAAGCATTTCCCATCCCCTCTTCCAGCCTGTTTTCTGATGGCAAGGAAAGCACCAGGAAAGCAAATTCTCCTGCACATTTGTAAAGTGCCCATGTAGCTGTGCAAGCCTGAAGTCATCCAAATTCCTTGCCCGCAGGATTTTTGGGGCAGAGACATACTGGCATACAAATACAATTATTTAGCATGCAGCCCGTTGGTAAATGGTGGGACCTTCCGTGGGTCACAGCTCCATCTACTGACTCTTCCACAAAATAACACGGTGGAAAAGATTTGGGAAAGCTCCTGGAAGGCTCATCCCCTTGGACCTGCCTTTGGTGCAGGAATTTAGAAACAATCCCGGCACAGCAGCTCAGTCCAGAATGGCAAAGCAAATTTATCTCTTCTTCTGCAAAGAAGAGTCTTGGCACAGCAGCAGGTCTTGGGTCACGCCTGAACCTCCAACCACAGGGCCTCAAATTGTGGTATTTTAGTGTTTGTGGAATTAATGCTGCAGTGGGTTTGAACGGAAGAGTTATTTAAACAGGGACAACACGTGCTTGGAGCTGAGCACACCAGCAAAGTTTGGGTCCAAGTATAAAATGGAAAACATTGTGTTCATTGGATCTGCTGCTATCTGAAATGTGGCAGCAGCTGAGCACCATGTGATGGGGAAAAAAATGTCAATTTACACAGAAACTGAGACTAGACCAACGTCACATGTGAAACCTGAGGAAGATCAGGGAAGTGGATATGGATCACTCAAGCCACATCTCCCTCTCTAACCACTATGCCCTTCTTATGTGCAGAGTATCTCCCTGAAGCATAAAGGAGCTCCCCCCTCCCATTCACACTGAAGGAAAAAGAATAAAGAAAAACACTGCAATGATTTATCTGCCCAGAGGGAAACAATCTTTACAGTCTTTTCTACAGCTCAGAGGAGACCTTGCCCTTGCAAGCCTCCTGTTTGCTGATGAGGCTCCAGATGAGCCCTGTTCTGCTTATTGTGTTTCATTGCAAAAGAGCCAGAACTGAATCAGAGGCTTTTAATGACTCAAATACACGAATTAGGTTGTCCCAAATAGCAGCAAACTTCAACCAGAAACTGCTCACCAGAAAGCTGGACACCACAGGGTCTGCTTCAAAGCTGTCACAAGACTAAGAAACATGAGAACAACCTCTCTTTTCAGGCCAGTGGAACAGAAATACATAACACTAACCTCCTTTTACAGTAAAAAGGAGAGATTGAGAAGCAGTTCAGGCTTTAAGCCATTGCTGTGATGCAGCATATTTAATTCCCAAGTTCCCATCACCACACCCTGTATATCCACCATCTTCCAGTACAATTCCACAGCGGAAACCAGTTCTCCCCAAATAGGTTCTGGCTTCTTCTGTTACCCAAACCCTCCTGTGCACCCACACTTGAAAAAGGACTGCCCTGCACTATATTACATTTTCAAGCCCTCTCAGCTCTACCTTCTGCAGCAAACTCCTGATACATGGCCAGCCCTGGATCCTTCCCATTCCCACTCACATTTCTTCTCTTTTCTAGAGGCATTGGAAGAATGTGAATCACTTGGGCCCCATTTTGCTGTTCAAAACTATCTGCCAGCCTAAACAACACCATCGGCACAGCCCTAAAACTGAGCTCTGGCCCTCAGTGAGATCTGAGGATCAATTGCCCCAGCTGAATAAAGGGAGCAAACAAAGGCTCGAGGTCCCTCCTCTCACCTCCTCCCCACCCACTCCCCATGTTTCAGATGCAGCATGCACACACATTCCAAACAAATGGAAAAAAAAAAAAGCATAAATCACCTCGTTTCATTCTGGCACAAGGAGAGATAACTTCCAACTTGCTGTCTGGTGTAAAACTTGGATTAAAGAGACACCAGCTGCACACTCTTAGAGGAAGCCATGCTGTGTGAATTGGAGCCTTACCCACAGGTTTAAGCTCACACACAGATTTTACTGCACATCTTTCTGCCTTGGAGTAGCAGACAAAACGCAGTCAAGAGCAAGTCAATTCCTGACCCCATCCCAAGGCACATTTGTGGAAGGATGAGAATGGAGAAGTCACGTGGTTAAAGACTCGCTGATGGCTTGTGGAAGACTCCAGGCTTTGCTTACACATCATTTTCTGTATTTTGTTTCTTCCATTTTATTACTAGAGACAGTTGCATGAGAACGGGATCTTTGTTGCTTAGGAGAGCATCTGCTCCCACTGCTTATCCTCCTCCTGAAGTCATAATCTTACGTGACATCAAAATCGTTTCCAGAGCCACCAATTACAATGTCACAGAGGATTATGACTTCAGGTGTAGAATTTGCAGAGGGAGCAGATGCTCTCTTCAGCAAAAAAAAACCCCAAACCCAACCTTCAAAAAAACCCTGTTTTCATACAAGTGTCTCTATTAATAAAATACAAAAGAAGAAAATAAGTTTGACAGCTAGAACTGTAGCTAAATATAAAAATAGTTTTTAACATTTCCACCAGGCATCAGCTGCTCTTTAGAAAGTTCCCGGGGTTTAGATTATAAAGAGGTAGAGAATGTAGTGAGAATCAGTCCATGACAGAGGAAAAGAGGGAGAAAAGACTGCAGAATGGTGTGTTTCTGCTCAGTTACTGGACATTAAAATTTTGGGCAGCACTGCCAACAGCACCTCAGAAGGGATGGAAAATAAAAAACGGGAAATGCAAATTTCTGGTTCTTTCTAAGGATCCCCAAAGCACAACTGAAATCAACCCAGTAATGTTTTTACAGATATGAAGCCCTGTGTAAAACAAACTCAAAGAATCCTTGTCGCATCACAAGGAATTTACTCAGATGTTTCCAACAATCCCTATCCCAGAAGGACACAGAGGCTTTCAGAGGCAGCAACAATCTCAGGAGCAGTTTGGTAGGGAGCTAATATAGTCACAGCCTTCTCTGGATTTGATCCACGGAAACAAGCCAAGTGTAATAAGTTAGTTTGAAGCTGGAGGAAGGCTGGGGGGGAGGAGCACCCTTTAGGATGTACTAATAACGCCGTGTGATTTGAAATTTTTATTAGAGCTTAACAGAGCACAGGAACAGTAGGTGACAAAGAAAACAGTCTGAAGGCAGGGAAATAGTCTTACAGAAAAAAAGATAATAATGGGAAGTCTGCTGCATGGGAAATATTTTGTAAGATGACTGCCATTATTAGAAGATTTCCAAATGC
The DNA here is from genome assembly GCA_013399835.1 of Leptocoma aspasia. Taxonomy (NCBI): domain Eukaryota; kingdom Metazoa; phylum Chordata; class Aves; order Passeriformes; family Nectariniidae; genus Leptocoma; species Leptocoma aspasia. The sequence continues at coordinate 44,228 of VXAX01002689.1, forward strand.
CAAGCGTAATTAAAAGCTCTCTTTTCAAATGCAGTTCACGGCTCACACACAAACGTTTCCCACCACGTGAGCCTCAGAACGCTGCAAGGGGCCAAGCAAAATGCATTTAAGAACTGCCAAACGTGCAAAGGCAGTTGGTACCAATTCTCCCCCCTCAAGCACCCTCCGAAGAAAAAACCCTTCACAACAACCCTTTAAAGGCTTTGAATTGCGCTGCCAGGGGATTATCAGTAAGTGACATTTACAAGTGATTAGAGGACAGAGAATTATCTTAGTCACTTGTGGGAAACGAGGAAAGCTTCAAGGTCAAATCTCTCAGTACTTAAAATGTCGGCAGATGTTTTGTTTACACAAAAAGTGTCATTTGATTTATGATGGAGCTTTGCATCCAGAACTTCAACTCGGCCAGCGGAACTGCAGAGAACATGGGTGGGAATGGAATCAAAAATTCATATAATACCTTCAACTATTTCACTGATTCACTCTTATTAAAGTAAGAGGCTGCCTTATGTGCCAAACACTTACACACTACCTATTGGCTCCTTGGAACAAGAGCTCCAAGCCATATAAACCTTGGCAAGCCAAGGAACGGAGATAAATCTCCAACAGCTCCAGAAATCCCACATCCACCCCTTGCCGCACTCACCTCCGGACAATGGACTGCTGGAGATTTTTGCAAACGGTAAGAGATTCTCCCATAAACATGTGGCACATGATGACCTCGAGGCAGCTGGCCATGAATGACATCACTGCGTCAGACTGCAGAGTCCCGCTCCGGGAGACGATGCAAAGCCGCTGGAGAGAGGAGCAGTGACTCAGTGCCTGGAAGAACTGGGCGCCCGCACAGAAGTACGGCTGTTCCAGCCTGCAGGAATAAACAAAAACAACTCAATGGGCAATTCATGCCTGGGACGCTCTCAGACACAGCACGTTCATGGGGGGCTGGCAAATGGATGGAGCAGTGCCTCCAGTCCTGAAGGACAAGGGCACAAATAGGTGGAAAAGCCCTAAACTGCAGAATTCTGGCGCCCACAGGGAGTAACCCTGGAGTAACCCTGGTTTTGCAAGTTTCCTACAAAGTGTGGTGGGTAAGACAAGCCTTGGGTCTAAGCAGCAGATCCATTCTGGTCTTAAAAGCACAGCCTGGCTTCTGTACCTGACATCCACCAAGCAGGTGGTGTGGATTTAGGGACCTTCTGCTCCAGTGTACAAACACTGCCCAAACTGGTCATATCTTCAGTGTACTGCCTGGGGAGAAGCAGGCATGAAAAACACACAGTGCACACAGGCTGATGCAGAACTGGGGCCAACACAGTGACCACAACCAGCCTTGGCAAAGGATCAGAGCTACTGCTCTCCCAGAGGAAGAACAACCATAATTAACCCAACCTTTACCTTAAACACCTGGCTTAGGGCAGAGACAAGATCCTCTATCACGGTGATCCAGGAGGACAATAAATGACACAGTGAAGCCATACCTGGCCAACAAGGGGTCTGTGTTTGAACCAGCAGCATAAGTGGGTGGTTCCCTCACAGAAACCAGCCTGCAGGGAGCTGAACCTGCTTGAGGACTGTGCCACCAGGAGAGTTCATCTACTTAGTGCAGATTTACTACCAGGCTTCAGAGAACTTGGGAATCTCAGTCATTGGGTCAGGAAAGCCAAGAGCTCCAAGAAGGTTAATCCATTAGGTGATAACAAGCTGTCGGGCCCAACCTGATCTGAGTAATCTCTGGATAGGCTTTGTAGTATGCAGGGGTATCTCAGCAACTTAATCCTGTTAATTGATAAATTCTGTTTCAGTCTCAGCCTGAGACTGCTGTCAGGTGGCATTGCCTGAAGAGATCCTAAGAACGTATCTGCACTTCGGGTAATAAGTTACAATTCATAGTAAGAGAATGGGAAGCCCTTTTAATTTTTCAACATCATTATCGGGGCACTGTAAATTCAGGACAAAAAGCACAGAATCTCCAGAATCCAGAGGAACCTCTGGGACACACCAGCCACACCAGCAATGCCGCCCTGCACTCGCTAGATGGCAGTGTTGCTTTGGATTAGCCCCTTAAACTTGTTCCTCAGCCTGGAAAACTGGGAAGGGAAAAAAGGATGGAAACAGCAAGGAATCCGTCAAACCAAAAGGAAACTACGTTATCAGGAGGAAGTGCTAATTTATAAAACCATCTTAAACCAATATAAAACCTTAGACTTTACTCAGGGAAGAAGAGTGACAGCTTCCACCCAAATGCAGTACAAGGAGAGAGCCCTGTTGCAGGCTTTATTCCAGGCTGCCTCCCATCTCTGTCGCTCCTGGCCTCCATTTCAAAGCCTCAGGAAGCTACAGGGCCTAGGATGAGCAAAGCAACACTGCACACCCAAATCTCCTTCCCCAGCCCTCGGTTCCTCCATGGCTATTTACTCTCCTCAAGGTTAAAGACACATTCAGGTAACCCAAGACCTTGAGCAACTGAATTCCCAACAGCTGCCACCCCTTGGATGAGAGACCAGCACACTCCTCCCGTGTTATAAATGGGAAGTGGTGGAAAATGAAAACCCTCCTGAGGTGTTTTAGCCCCTCTGGCTCCCCTCACTATTGCAGTAGATCAGGGACAGGCACACAAGCACCAGCCTCAGGTGATGAGCAGTAATTTCAGCCAGAGCAACAGAACTGTGACCTTGCTGTCTCAACTGCACAGCACTTTGTGAGTGCTTTGTGAACAAAGGGGGACAATGGGGTTTACCGGTTCTGCAGTTTCACTGAAAGAGACTTGATTTTGGAAAAAAAAAGAAGAAAAAACCCATCTCTCTAAAGTGATAACATTTGTGTTCATATGCACTAGTGCAAGGAAACCATCACATTTTCCTTTCACAAGCACATTTTGGCTACCATGAAGCTCCTTTGTGCACTCTTTAGGATCAGACCCTTAGTTGGATCCCTTAAATCCTACCAGGAGAAGAACACCAAGAGGACAAACTCTAAATCTGGAATGTTTTCAGTACATAATACAGAAAAGAAATTAAAAAAATAAAGAGGCGAGATTTTCATACAAACCCAAGGCAGACAAATATCTCATTGGGAAACCCAAAGAAAACTCCACCATTATCTAGACAGCATAGGAGTCTCTTCCTTCCTGGAAATTTAAGAGGTGTGCATATATACAAAGCCAAAAAATCAGCAAAGGCACATAGTATTTAACCAGCCCTGGCAAGCTGCTAGGTCCCAATTAAGCAGGATGCACTCTTCCTTATCTAAAAGGAAGGCAGTCACAGCACTTTTTGCTCCTAAAACACTGGTTAAAGGGCATATCCTGAGCCCTCAAGGACAACATGCAATGCCTTCCCATTCTCCACAAGTCAGGAAGGAAAATACCCAGTTTTCAAGCCATAGCAGCTACTCTGGACCGGAACGCTTTTAACAGTAGCCACAATAAACCACACATCACATTTCTGGAGATCCACAAACAAAATGGGAGATGTTCAAGGGCAGCCCCTCACCTGAGATCTCTCAAACACTTGCAGTGTTTCAGCATGTCCATGAGAGCAGACATATAGACCACCTTGCCCATCATGCCCAGGTTGGCCAAGGAAAGAGTCCGCAGGTGCTGGCACTGCAGCCCGATGTTGATAAGGCCAGAGCCCGTGAGAATATTTGGCAGCTGTGCTAAGGTGAGGCTCTGCAGGTAAGTCAATTGGCTAATGGCAGCCACCTCTGAATCCCCCACACTCTGTGCCCGGACACACGGAGGCAACGAGTTCCGAATTGCTGGCTCGTTGCGGGGCATGGCAGAGGAGAAACTGGACCCAATTATCTCCAAGGTTTCCAAAAATCGGAGGCTTCCCATCAGAGCCCAAAACACTGAAGACTCGATTTTCTGATTTGTCTGGTCCCCTAAGTTTCTTGGATATGTCTGTATCCCAATCCGAACTTTCCTTCCAAATGTTTGGGGCACCAAATTAGGTGTGGTGGGAGGCTTCTCCACGCTTGCAGCAACATCTGTGATGGAGCAAACCGGTAGTGCTAATGAGAGCAGGTGCTTCAGCCTGGACAGGAGCTGGCACAGGTGGTTCCCTATGCTTTCAGAGCTGTGATGGTGAGCTGCAGAGAGGTTCAGGTGTCTCAGGTTGCAGCAAGACACTACCAGGCTTTCCAAAATGCTGCTGTCAATGTCATCTTCTGCTTTCCGAAACAAGGACTCCGGGGCCAGGCAGTGAACGCAGCCACTGAGATTCAAACTGGTCAGGCTTTTAAGATCCTTCCCACCATTAATGACCCTCTGGATCAGGTGCCCACCAGATAAGGTGCATCGGCTAAAGCTGAAGTAGAAAGGGTTGTTGAACTTCAAGTGTTGCAGGAGCCCAGAGCCGTTAATCCAGGCTTTGGGCAGTTGTAAAGCATCCAGACGTACATTTCGGGCCATGGAGTCCAGAAGGTTTTTGGTGGCTCCCGTCTCCGCAAAGCTGCCGGGGGCAGAGATGAGGAAGGCGTGGAGGTTCTCAGGTGTCCTATCGCTCAGCACTGCCAGGTACAGCCTCACCACCTCCTGGTTGACGTAGCCAGGAGCCAGCCTGGCGTAGAAGATGCGGAGGTTCTGGTAATGGGGCACGTTGCTCTCGCCCACCATCAGCTGCCCGGAGAGCATGAACCCCTCCCGCGAGCGATCGAGGATCTCAAAGTACAGCAGCAGTTTCTCAAGGCTGGTGCAGCACGGGACGACGCCATACGAGGGCGTGTAAAGGGTTTGCTTCAGCTCCGAGACGCGGCTGAGCGTGGCTTTGCACTCACTGCTCAGCTGGCTGGCATCAAAGCCAGGGTTCACGTCGATGGCCAGGGAGCGCAGGTGCTGGAGCGTGGAGAGCATCTTGGAGAGCCGCAGAGAGGTGACGTGGCACCCGGACAGGTTCAGCTTCACCAGGTTCTTGCACCGTGTCACGTGGTCGATAGTGGAGCTGGGCAGCCAGTAGCACCCGGCCATGTTCAGCTGGTAGATCTCCTTTCCAATGTCCCTCATCAGCTGCTTCACTTTGTCTTTGTTCACCTGCACCCAAACAAAGGCAAGTTCAGCAAGAGATACGGCAATGGTGGGCACTGACTTCGTTTCCCAGCTGGAGATGGGGATAAGAGTGGCTGGTACTTGGATTACGTAGCTCATCCAAAGGTTTGGGGATGCCTTCCCATTCCCCACAAGTCAGGAAGGAACCACCAGTGTGATAATTCTCACAGCCTGAGAATTATCACACTGCTGGCAGCTCAGTCTGCCGTTCTTTGGACTCTTAGGAATACACTTCTTTCTGCTTCTGCAGTCCTGCATTACAGACTGCTCAGCAGCTGAGAGTGGAAGGGAAAACCATCTCAATTTTCTACCAGCAAACCTATTTCAGCAGAATTTGCTACGTGCAGAAACTCAAATTGAAAGAAGAATGTTTCCATTCTTCTTCATTCAGTTTCCTCTTTTGGAAATGAGCACAGGGGGGTTCCCCTGCCTGCACTGGCTGATACAGTTCCCATTGAATATATCACCCTTCCTTTCCAAGCTTTATTTTTGTTATAACATGCACACAATTTCTGGATTTGCTGATTGCATGCCTGACAGCAACATGCAGAAGATTTTTTTGCACAACACGGAAAACATATTTTGGGAAAATGGTAACTTTACACAACCACAGTTACAAATGGAACGTCACGTTTACTTTCATTTTAGCTTCCAGAAATATGGAGAAGTTAAGTTTTCACTGACAGTATTTTATATAACTAAGGGAGCACAGAGCTGTTCTAACAAAGCATACTGGAAAACAAATGCTTCTATAAAACAGCTTATTTTGTATTTGATTTCAGAGTTCAGGAGCAGTCTATTTATGCATACACATTGGAAAGTTCTACTTCTTGGCATTGCTTTTCAGAAGTCAGATTTGTCTTCACAGCTAACAGAAGAAGCAAGCTACTCTCCCCACCTTATAGTCCTTCTGAAGCAGGACTGTATGCGTTAGACTCTTGTCAAGGCAAAGTGTTGCAAGTTTCCTGCAGGTTCTCCTGACATTCAGGACCAGGTCTGTGCAAGGGACATAGCTGAGGATGTGAAGAAGGATCTCATCTGAGAACTCCATCAAGTTGACTCCATTGCTGTCTTCCTCACGCTCCTCACTTACGACCTCCTGGTGGAAAAGACAAAAGAGAAAGAAAAGGAGAATATGGAGGTAGTGCAAAACTTCACATGAAACCATGGTACTTCCACTTGGTCTTTCACTGTTGGCTAACATTTCCATTCATTCTACTTACTTTGCAACTGGAAAAGTGACTGTCCATGATCCTTTCCTAAATATATCACAGCAATTTCGTTCTACATCCTTCCTCCAAGCGCCACCCGTTTCAATAACCTTTAGAGTTACATAACCATGCATATATACATATATATACGGCTATATATATCTGTTTACACATACAGACACACACCAACACTGCGGTCCAACATCACCCACAGCTCTTGTGCAACACACTCACACCTTAACGGCGAAACCAGAGCCCAAACCGGCACTAACGCCAGGGCAGCTCCTGCGGGGAAGCGGGGCTGCTCCACCTCACAGCCCCCGTGAGCCCCCCGGAGACACCCGGAGAGGGCGATTCCGGTGTCCTGGTCCCGCCGCCGAGCCCGGCTCCCGCCTGAGAGCTCCGGGCTCCCCCAGCCCCACGGCAGCCGCTGTTACCGGCGCCCCGAGGGGCCGGTGCGGAGGGGAAGCGGGGAGCGAGCTGAGCCCCACAAGCCCCGACTTACCTCTCCGCAGCGGAACATGGCGGCAGCCGCGCGGTNGATTAGATAATCACTGAGTAATTAAATTGGAAAAGATCTCCAAGATCATCACCTTCCTGAGCACTTCCTTCCAATACCTGACAACCCTTTCTGTGGAGAAATGCTTCCTGACTTCCAACCTGACCCTCTCCTGGCACAGTTTAACACCATTTCTTCTCATCCTGCCTGTTGCTCCCTGGGAGCAGAGGCCAACCCCCATCTCAATACAACCTCCTGTCAGGAATTGTGGAGAGCCAGAAGGTTCCCCCTGATCCTCCTTTTCTCCAGACTGAGCCCCCCCAGCTTCCCCAGCTGCTCCTGGTGCTCAAGACCCTTCCTCAGCCCCATTCCCTTCTCTGGACATGCTCCAGTGCCTCAATGGCCTTCTTGGATTGAGGGACCTGGAACTGGACACAGCACTCGAGGTGTGGCCTCTCCAGTTGGGAGTACAGAATCACTGCCCCGGTTCTGCTGGTCACACTGTAGGATACTGGAATGGTTTGGGTTGGAACACAAAAGATCATCTCATTCCATCTCGATTCCATGGGCAGGGACACCTTCCACTATCCCAGGGTGCTCCAAGCCCCGTCCAACCTGGCCTTGGACACTTCCAGGGATGGGGCATCCACAGCTTCTCTGGGCAACCTGTGCCAGGGCCTCCCCACCCTCACAGAGAATAATTTCTTCCCAATATCACCATCCTACCCTTCACTGATGTGCAGAGGGCTGTGGAGAATCAACCACGGCTGCTGTGACTGCTGTTGTGACCACAGCCATCACACAGCCATGTCCAAGGGGAGCAGCTGGCTCCAGCAGTGTAGCTCCACATAGCTCCTATCCCAAATCTCAAGTACAGACAGGACCAGAGCGCTGGAATTTCCAGTTACGTGTATGCTTCAGGAATTTTGTTCATAGAAAATGTGTTTTAAAGATGACCCATAAAGGAAGATGAAATAAGTTGCTATTTTCTTCCTGCTTGATTGTTGCCATTTAAGGCCGTGAATTACATTAAGGGTAAATTGGGGGTTTCACTTAGAAATAGCAAGTGCCTCAAGTCTTGATTATGTATTTTGCTTCTAGGCTTGTGAGAGAGCACTGGAGTCAAAGAGGAAAACCATTTTTAGCTCTTAGATGAGAGAGAGCCTCTGTAGAGGATCTGTACCTGCTTTGTTTGTCATGTGTTTCACTTAAATAAAAGGTAATCACAAATTAAATCCGGAGGCCTTGCAGTCTAGACTGACTTGTTTGACATCTGGGAAAAATACCAAGCTACCATATTTGCAGTCACCAGGGAAAGCAGAGACCAGGGTGGAGAAGACCTGCATTTCCAATGCAAATGATAAATAAAACCATCATTGAGTCCCAAAGGCAGAGAGAAGGCCCTGCCCAGAGAGCCAGGGTGGCTGGAGCAGCTGGCGTTTAGAATAGCCATGGGTTCCCTCCAGCCCTGGGGCATACAGGGACCAGAGAGCAGCTGACAACCCCGAGTAAGTACTGGGAACAGAGGGTGGTGTAAGGGGCTCCTGAGGAGAAACGAGGCTTTGTAAGAGGAGCTGCATTTGGGCTTGTGATCCACCAAATAAACCAGCAGTGTGTTGGTGCAGATCAGATGCGGAGGTTGAGCATGAGGCAGGAGTGGGCAGTAAAGGAGGAAGGAATTGAACATCTACACTGAACTCTGCACTTCTCTTCATGGCCCTGGGAGGTGGCCAGACAGTGATAGAGGAAACCCTCCTTGCTGTGCCTTACTTCAGGAATGCTCTTCATGTGGGTAGACTTTGGTCATCTTACAACCAACACATGTTTTTCTAGCCCAAACAAGGCAAGGCACATATCATGCTGTCCCAGTCCAGACAGGCAAACAAATTAATACCCGTATCAAGATATTTTAAAACAAAATATCTTAACATTCAAGGCCAGTCTGTCCTGGGGATTTAATGGTTTTTTTCCTCTGGAAAGTCTTGCCTCAGTTCTCTCCTCTGATTCTTCTTAAGACTGATACAGCCTGAACATGTTTTTGTCAGCTTTACTAAAGCCCAGCTGGGCTGTAACAGCCACAGCACTTAGTGTGCTTGGGTGGATTGCTAGCTCCACTGCTGGAAGTGATTCTCAATCCCTGATATGGTTTAATACTGTAAGGCCTGCTAAAGTGGATTACAGATGGGTATAATGCAAGTCAGGGCAGGTCAGCAGTCCTGCAAAGAACGACTTCAGAGACCAAGACAGCTCCTGTCCTAAGCACAGCCAATACCACAGCCCCAACCCTGAATGGGTACCTTGGAATGGCCATTTTCTAAAGCTGGTGCTTTGCATCCTCCAAGGGCACTTCTGCAAGGAGGCCAGTTTAGTTTGAATGCTCTGAGATTCCCTGGGATTTTTCCACACAGCCAGCTGGCACCTCTCCTGGAGGAGCACATGGTCACTAACGAGAGAACAGGACCCTCCCCATCCAGGGACCGTTTCTGGTCAACTGTCCCTGACACAGCTGAGAGACAATGAGGCCCTTCAGGGCTAAATCCTGAGAGCTGCAACCATCTCCTTTGCCAAGGACATCACTAATTCCCAGCGGTGGCTTGATTCCATAAGCAGCTCAGTGAGGTGACTTTCCAGGTCATCAGCTAATTGCAGGTGAAGTGCCAGAGACTGTCTCCAGCAGGAGGGAAAGTTGGGAACTCTGAGGGAAGAAAGGGTGTAAAACGTGTTTGCTCAGCTCCCTTGAGCTGAGCCATCTCTCCTGGGGCAGCTACAGGGAGGTAAGAAAGGGCTGGGTGACTTGGAAGGATCTAGAGCCAAGTCCCGCCGTCTCGGCAGCCTGAGGAATCCCAGAATGTCACCATGGCTGAGCCAGACAGGGGGACATGCTCAGCCTGGCCCGTGGGTGGACATATTAAAGCTTCTGGTCTCCCCACAACCCCTGGCTATTTGTGTGCTGGAAAAGAGGAGGAGATAGCCAGAGCACTGATTATTCCCTACACAACTTCTCCTTTGAGTCTAACAAAGCCAGGACATGGCTCCTCTACTGCCCTCCCTGACAGGCCTCTTGACATTTCCCCATCTCTGTGAAACAGTGAGGGGTGAATTGAGCCCTCTGAAACTCCATGGCAGAGAAACTGTGGTTAAAAAATCCCCTCTCTTCCAGCACTTGACATTCCTGAGAGGAAACCACTCTGGGCTCCCCCGTGCTCGCTGGAGTTGGGAGCAGTGAGTAATGCTTGCAGTTGTCCCTGCCCGGCACCACATTCTTTTCTCCAGCATGTAATGGCCCAGAGGAGGGATAAATGGAGCCTTGCTGGAGCTGCCTGCAGTGTGGCTGTGCACACCATGGCCTCACGCTGCAGAGGCATCAGGAAGGGCTGTGGAAGGCTCAGCCTCATTTTACTGAGGGGCTGGTTACCCAAAACAGCAAGTGAAATGGGAAGAAAGGAGAAAAAGCCCTGCAAAAGTGTTAACTAACAGCAATACCTCGGTTGGCTCTGGAGTGTGAAAATCATCCTGACTGCCCTGTGTCCAGTGGCTCTGCACCAGTCTCCCTGTGCCCACACCTCTGCCCACCTGAGCTGCTCTCAGCCCCAAGCATTTTGTTGCTCACCGGTTTCTCACCACCACCAGTTTCTTCTGTTCGTTGTGTCTCAGCACATTTTCCCACAGCGATCAGTGACCATTTCAGAAAAGGCTGAAGAAAGGCACCCCATTTCCCTATTGCTGTCATCTCTTCTTGGCTGCTGGCCTTTTTCCTACCCTGTTCCCACCAGCTCCCTCCCCAGGAGCTCCCATTGCCTCCTCCTCACCCCATTTCCCCAAGACATCAGGTTATAAGCCCAGTTTTGGCCTTGCTCCAACCTGTTTCACCTCCTCTCTTGCAAACTGGTGCTTCCAGTACTCATCAGCTCAGCCCAGAGTCTGCACCTCCAGCCCTGCCAGGCTCCCACTGCACCCAGGAGGGAGCCTGGGGAGATGAAGAGCAGAAACCGGCAGGTCCACCCTGAGTACAGTAGGATGCCAGAGCAGGAGCAGGCCAGGCAGAGGATTAAAGAGGAACTAGAGCCTGTTCCCTGCCTTTCATCTGCTTCGAGCATGACACAATCACAGCCATTAGCTCTTCAAAGGCAGGTGAGGGTGGCAGAGCTTTGGGAAGCTTCATTCCTGAAAACACTCCCAGGTCTGGTTTCCTGGAGCTGGCAAGTGTTACCGGGCTTGCCTTTTCCTGGTTCCTGACCTAGTAGCCTCAATCCTCTTGGTCTCCTTTCCACAGAGGACTCCTGCTCTGGGGGCTTGTGGAAATTGCTGTACTCAAAAGCATCTCAGCTTTGTGAGGGTCACCCGTGATCTCTTCCACAAAACCAGAGAAGTTGATCAAAAAAGGCTGAAGCTTCACAGAGGGTTTGGAAGCTCAAAGGATGTGTACAGAGTCAGTAAGCCCAAAACCGTTCTGGCAAAGGCTGGGCTGGAGGCAGGTACCTGCACTGGAGCTGTGCCACTCACCCTGCCAGCGCTTCCTCCTTGCACCTTCTTCCCAGCCCCACCCATGTAGCACTCCAGTAACCCTGCTCTCTGAAGTCGGTTTTTTTCCCCTTTACAGGACTTTCTCTTTTCACCCGAAAACTGCTCCACCCAGCCAGCACACTGCCAGGGTGCGAGTCTCCCTACCTGAACCCAGGCCTCCCTCCCAAGGCAAACTGGGAGCAAGGCAGGCAAGGTTGGATACCCAGAGCAGGGAGAAACAGGGGGGACACTGCCCCATGCAGAGCTGCAGACTACTCAAAGGAGCCTTGGTGGAGAGAGAAGGCAGTTGCTCTGGCTTTGTTACAGCACCAGCACACCCCACTTGCTTCCATCAGTGCAGCATGAGGCACGAAACAGAGGAGGGAGACACACGGAGCAACATTTGGGAAGGTGCAGGTGAATCCCCCGTGAAGCTCACCTCCTCCAGCAGCTCCCTTTTGCAGACTCTGGCAGTATCTGGAGAACTCCAGCTCACAGCAACCTTGGAGACCCACAGGTTTGGCAGGCTCAGTCCTACCACTAGCACTCCCCCTATCACCCAGAGCCATCTGCCTTGTGCCCCACAGCACCAGCATCCCCCCACCCAGACTGATAGCAGAGCTGTGTAGCCTGGCAGGGCAAGATCAGAGCAGGGAGCAACTGTCAAAAAATGGCATGAAAAGAAAGAAAATGAACAACCAACACCAGTCAAGCCTCTATGGTGTGCACTTTTATTTCAACTGGTCTTAAGTCAGTGTACAGGTAGCCCCTCCCTCCCCCACGTACTGGCACCACTTCTCCTAGACCCTGCAGGGGACTGTAAAGCCTTCATTCACATCTATCACTGGGGAACACAGGCTGCTTGCTTGACAAATCGAAGAGAAAAAGGATCAAGTGTGTTTTGTTTTTAAGGCGGAAAGATACAAAAAGACACTTGTCGGGTTACATAATTTACAGACAAGCAATTATAACCTAACACCAGCTGTAACTGGTGGACTCCCTCTGAGCTGGGCTTTGCCTTCACAGAGGCGAGTAACTTCCTGTAACAATGCATTATAATATTTGGAATGACTATTAAAAAAACAAAAAAAAAATGTACAATCAAAGTCCTCAGATGCATTGTAGAACTTTGGGGGCGTTCGCTCCGACATGTTTCATTTTAAGACTGCTGCTGACACCTTCACCGTTCCAGTTTTTTAATCCTGAGTCAAGCGCCAAAAAAAAAACAAATAAAGCCATGCCAATCTCGTCTTGTTTTATGCGCATTTATGGGTTTCGTTTCATCACAAGGGTGTGGGTGTTGGAAACAGTCCGGTTTAGAAGCATTTGCGGTGGACAATGGAGGGTCCGGATTCATCGTACTCCTGCTTGCTGATCCACATCTGCTGGAAGTGGACAGGGAGGCCAGGATGGAGCCTCCGATCCAGACAGAGTATTTGCGCTCAGGAGGGGCAATGATCTGCAGGGAAGAGGAGGAACCAGTCAGACACAGCATCACGCTACGCTCACAGCCCACGCACGGCCCTGCAAGATGGAGCTGCCTAATTCCCTTATCTAACCTTGGCCAAGATACCGTGAAGTCCAAACAGGATCAAGACACAACCTCACACACCCACCACCTCCCTCCTTTGCAGTCGGTCTTTACTCTAATCCCATTATTCATGCAGTTGGGTGGGTGCCATCCTGTCCAGCCCAAGGCCATCAAGGCTGTACCAGACAGACAGATGTGGTTTCTATCTTTTGCAGCAGGACTCTAGCATACCACCTCCACACATGCTTCGTATTTCAGCACAACAGGAGTGCTGAGATCTTCCCCCACCTCCATCCTACCTTGATTTTCATTGTGCTGGGTGCCAGGGCTGTGATCTCCTTCTGCATCCTGTCAGCAATGCCAGGGTACATTGTGGTACCACCAGACAGCACTGTGTTGGCATACAGGTCCTTACGGATATCCACATCACACTTCATGATGGAGTTGAAGGTAGTTTCATGGATACCACAGGACTCCATACCTGTGAAGAAGCAAAAGTTTCAAGTCAGCAAGGGCTCAGACAGTTAAGGAAGCCTAAGAAGATACTATACACAACTGAGAGACCGGCAGTCCTTTCAGCAGGAAGGCAGTACAGAGCCATGCCTGGGACAGACTCAACCACTGGCTCTACTGATCCAAGTCCCTCAAACAGCTTTAAGCTGTGTAAGAAGTGAGGCTGACTGGTAAGCAGCACCAGCCTTGCTACAGACCGCCAGTAAAATATGTTACATCACTGCCAGTCTCCAGGTCACCCTTCACAGAAGGAACACTAAGGGGCAACAGAGTATCCTAGAAAAAGATGGACTTACCCAGGAAAGATGGCTGGAACAGGGCCTCGGGGCACCTGAACCTCTCATTGCCAATGGTGATGACCTGGCCATCAGGGAGTTCATAGCTCTTCTCCAGGGAAGAGCTAGAGGCAGCTGTGGCCATCTCCTGCTCGAAATCCAGGGCGACATAGCACAGCTTCTCCTTGATGTCACGCACGATTTCTCTCTCGGCTGTGGTGGTGAAGCTGTAGCCTCTCTCTGTCAGGATCTTCATGAGGTAGTCCGTCAGGTCACGGCCAGCCAGATCCAGACGGAGGATGGCATGGGGGAGGGCATAGCCTTCGTAGATGGGCACAGTGTGGGTAACACCATCACCAGAGTCCATCACGATACCAGTGGTACGACCAGAGGCATACAGGGACAGCACAGCCTGGATGGCTACATACATGGCTGGGGTGTTGAAGGTCTCGAACATGATCTGGGGAGAGAAAAGAAAGGGTTGAGTCAACAGCAGAATACAGGCTTCTTGCTACATGTCTATACCAAGTCCATGCAAATGGTCTTACTTTTGCCCCTAGATAAGAGGCATCTCTACACTCCCCCTCAAAGTCCATGCTTATCTCACCTGGTTTCCACCCACACCTGCCAAGTCAGAGCCTGAGCAGGGACACCAGTGCCACAGACCCATCCACATATCACAGCAAGGAACAAAACAAATACCAAGTCAACTACAGTACAGTCACTCAAGGACTGTAAATGGATTAGTGTGCCTAGTCAGAAACAGCAGTTAGACAAGTTGCTAGTTCAGTCTCAGAGAAAGCCAGCTTAGGAGAGCAAACAAAACCTGTCAAGGTCCAGCAAAGAGGAGACTCAGGTCAGGAAAGGAAAACCCTGTAAAGATGGCAAAAAGGGAGAACAGTGGTGAAGGAGGAGAGAGGACAACATGGAAGGGGAGAGCTGGCCTGCAGCTATTATCTGCTGTAGCTCCAAGCTGCAGAGTTCTACACACCTGTGTCATCTTCTCTCTGTTGGCTTTGGGGTTCAGGGGAGCCTCTGTGAGCAGCACAGGGTGCTCCTCAGGGGCTACTCTCAGCTCATTGTAGAAAGTGTGATGCCAGATCTTCTCCATGTCATCCCAGTTGGTGACAATACCGTGTTCAATGGGGTACTTCAGGGTCAGGATACCTCTTTTGCTCTGGGCTTCATCACCAACGTAGCTGTCTTTCTGACCCATACCAACCATCACACCCTGCAGAACAAAGACCATGTGGGTAAGTACAGCTGAAGAACAGATAATGCCTTTTACGCAAAGCTAAGTCCAATTATTGTCCCTCTGTTGTCACCTCTCTGTCAGGAAAGACAGCTGCTCCAACACACACTGCACAAAGGCTCTGCATTCCCCACCAGCTGTGCTGCAGTGCACAGGCCTCTCATGGTACAAAACTGAATAAAAAGCGCTTCTTGCCTCTAGGGGAACCACTTCCACCTAAAACTCCTCTGTTAGAAAACAAGCACAACCAGCCACCTACCTGATGTCTGGGGCGACCCACGATGGATGGGAAGACAGCACGGGGAGCATCATCCCCGGCGAAACCGGCCTTGCACATACCGGAACCATTGTCAACAACGAGCGCGGCAATATCGTCATCCATGGCTAGCTGCGGGAGGAGAAGAGAGAAGGAGACATGAGCATCCCCGCTCACAGGCCGAGCCCCATCCCGCGGCGGCAGGCGGGAAGGGGAAGGCGATGGCGGGAAGCGCAGGCGATGCCGCCAAGGCCTTCCCCACCCATTTCCTTCCTGCCGGCGCCGCTCCGCTTCACCCGGCGCCCGCTAGAGGGGGCGACGCCTCCCAGATTTCGGCACTGCGCGGATTTGGGACAAAGGAAGTCCCTGCGCCCTCTCGCATTATTACCATAAAAGGCAATGGATGGAGCGCGCCGCGCCTCGCCCGCCACCGGCTGTCGGGGAGACGGCGGCGGCCACTCCCCGGAGCGGGCGGGCGTGGCTGCCACACCCCAGCGCCCCGCCGTGTGCCGGCCAGCGGGGCTCGACGCCTCCGCACGGCCCCGCCGGTCACGCCCGGTGCCCCACCTTGAGCCGGCCGGCGGGGCTCGACACCTCCGCACAGCCCTCCCGGTGCTCTCCTCAGCGCCCTGCCATGTGCCACTCAGCGGGGCTTGACGCGCCCACCCAGCTTAGGGGGGGTCACGCCCGGTGCCCGCCGTGTGCCAGGCACAGCCAGCAGGATTCGACCCCTCGGCACAGCCCCCAAAGCCTCAGCCAGCCTCTACAAGGAACCGCAGCAGGACAAGCGCTGGCCACCACGCCCAGCCCACTAGTCAAGCGTGACCGGGGCTCTGCCCCATCGACCGATGGCACCACGGGCGGGATTAGAGGCAGCATCTTATGCAATTGCCGCCCGCCCAGGCTCGGCTCCGGCGGCTCCGGCCGCGCCCCGCGCCGGTGTAATCCGGTGGCGGGCGGGGGGACGGCGGCAGCTGCCGCACATGTGCCGCCCCGCACGGGCAGCCTGGGAAGTGTAGTCGGAGCGGGCAGCCTGCCTGCACCTGCGCTCCGGGCACACGGGGGGGTCCCGCCTGCGCCCCCAACCCCGCATTGTTCCGATCCAAAGCCTCGCCCCGTGTAGGGGGTGCCGCCCCCTCCCCGCAAGCAACAGCCACCAGGACTATTCCGATGTGCGGGTGGGGGGGGCCGCGCCCCTCCTCACGGGGGACAACGCCCCCGGACCCCGACCCCAGCACGGGGGGCTCCGCGGAACAGACAAAGCCCCGCGATCCCGCTCCCGGGACACAGCAGCCGAGCCGAGCCGCCCGCTCCCCCCGTCTGCACCAGCAATCCTCTTATGGGGCGGATTAGCCCCACGGGTGGCAGGGGAGCGACCCCCTCAGCAAGCATCACCCCCGAAACCGGCCTTAAACCGCGACCTGCGTCTCTATCCCCTCAAACGCGGCAGCGCGCTACGGGGCCGCCACCCCGCCAGCGCACAAAGGGCGCGCCGTGTCCCAACAACCCCGATCACACCGATATTCGTAATAACACCGGTCCGTCACTACTCTCGTTAATATCATTACTACCCTATCCCCCGTTGTCGCGGTGCCGCTCTCACCTTTGGGGAGTTGGCGCGGTCGGAGCCGGGGCGGGCGCGAGGCGGCGGCGGGAGCGGGGCGCGCGCGCGGTGAGGGC
>VXAX01002697.1:0-57111 GCA_013399835.1 Leptocoma aspasia
AACAGCAAAAAAAACCTCTCACAAGGGAAAGGTATAGATCTTAACAATTTCTCTGGAAATTTATTTTAAGGCTTGGTTGCTTCCATATGGAAAAGTCCAACCGTTAACAGACTTTTCTGTGGTACATGTGGATTTTCAAGGTCTCAGAGCCTGGTGACAATATTGAACAGAGAAAGAAAATGTTCCTTGAGGCATGGAGAAGACGTGGATTAGAATTTTAAGTTAAAACTCTGATGGAAAACACTTTTATTTAATCTGAGGTCTCAGTTGCCTCTGATACTGCCTGAAGACAAGAACATGGTCAGCTGGACTGGAAAATACTTTCTCATTCCCCCAAAAGCATCTGAGCTACCTTTATGACAAATGTCCATCAAGAGGAAGATTATTTTAAAGAGAAACCTCTTAAATTTCTTACATTTTTATTGAGTGTAGAAGCTGCTTCAGCCACTGCTTAAGTGCATGATAATACATTTTTAATATATTTCCAGAATAGGTGAAAATCACCTCGAATAATCCTATGCAGCCATTGTTTTGTTTTCTGATGAGAAGTATCTTGTGTTTTTCAGAGTTATATACTATCCGCATGAGGCACAATATCTAGGGTTTTTTGCTCTAATACAATACATCACAGAACAAGTAGAACAATCACCAATCTAACAGAAAATTGATGTATTATTAGTGCTAAAGTAATGCTAGAAATGGATGGAAAGTGGGTCACTGACAGTGATAGAAACCTTTAATCAAGGAAGAGTGGCAGCACAGTACACGAAAAAGGACTTTACAGTTAACAAGGTGTATGGAAATGCAATTTGGCTTGGCTTGGTAAACATAGCATTAATTGAAATCAAACTACATGCAGAAAGTTGTGCATGCAGAAATATTTTTTAATTATTTGAAAATGGTTTGCAATCGTGGGTCTGCATGATAACAGTGTTGTTTGAAATAATCCAACTACAGATTCTCAGCATGAAGCACTTCTTGATGCTGCTGTTCTTGCTAATATCTTGGAAAATATAAAAAATAGCAGAGAAGGAGCCATTGAAACAACAAAAGTTCTGTAGAGTGTTGACTACAGTAATTAAAATATATCCTCTGACTTCCAAATCAAGGTAATGTTGTTTTCTAAGACTGAGCAATCATTAAATATATGGATCCTCACTTGAAAAACAACCTATAACTTTTGATGTTACAGCAAATGTTTTTGTTTCTCTTGAGTAAACAAAGATTCAGTTAAAATGGCATTCTCTTTCTGTGACTTACTGCCTCCAGAAGTATATAAACATATCTAATAATTGTTGACTACTACACAGCTGTAGTAGCCAAGTGAATGTTTGATTACATTTAAGACAGGAATTAATATTCTTTTGGATTATATATGTATAGATATATGCAATATTAAAATTGTACTAATGTAACATTTTTTGTACTTTAGTAATAAATCTCTCTTTATACCTGATAGTTACAACTTGATCTTAAAATTTTATTTAAACAGATGTTACTATTGTTTTTATCTCATATCCGGAAGGATTACAGGGTTAACAGATTTACTTCATTTTGTGAATGCATACAGGAAAAACTGAAACCAATGGTATATTTTTCATGGAAATATTTCCAAAGATTGCATTGTTTGGGATTTTTTGGTTTGGTTTGCAGTTGTGTTTTGTTTTTTTTGGGGGGATTGGTGGTTTACTAGGAGAGTATTATATGATTAGGTATTATTAATTAGGTTCTTCAAGGATTGTTAATGTAGGTTGATGTATTTTGTATTTTCAGTACTGTTTCAGTGAATTCCTTTTGGTCACATTGTCTTAAATATTGTGGATTTATTTTTATACTCTCTTAGAGATTAATCATGTCTGGTCTGATATTTGCTGAATGTTATGATATGATACATTTGTTGAAAGAGAAAATACAAAAAAGACTGGGTGTCATTTGTTGATCATAAATGACAGCTTATCTAAAAACACACCAAGACAGAAAAAATGGACGGAGTTGTCAACTCAATGGTAAAGAGAAGCTTCCAAATGTGACTTCTTGTTTTGATTAGTACACGTCTAATTAATGATGTCAGATTGACCCATTTATCTTAAAAAGAATTATTTTAAAGAGAACCATAAGGATTACTGGAGGTCTGAAGATCTGTTAAAAAACTAAATAAGGAATGTTTGTATGAAAGATACTTTGTCGTAAGAGATTCCAAACAGAATGTATACAAGCCTCATAACTTTGGATTACATTGTGCATTAATACCCATTTAAAGTCATGCTTCTATTAATGTCTTAAAACACCTAGTGGTCCTTCTGTTCATGATTTTGTAAGTGCAGCAGGAAAATTATTTTTTTTCTTAAAGTAAATGGAATTGTAGAAATTTGAAATATATTTTTACTGTCATGACAGCTTAAAATGAAAAATAATTTCACTGTAAGGGACTCTAGAAATGACCATATTACATACAATGTACTATATTATTAAAATGTTTTATTCTTATGCAAAACATTTTATTTTAATATTTATAAAGTAAGCACTACTGGATGACACAAAGGCAATGTATTATAATATAATTGGAGTATGTTACAAAAATTTATATTTTCCTAAAGAAACCTCATAAATTAAACTGTTTGGGTGACTGTCAAATCATTTGCTTCAGGGAATGTGGTCTCTCTGCCAGTGCCACACACTTCATTTGGAAAATTTGAAATCCTGTAACATTTTGAAGTTTGAATCACAAGAAGCAAGAGCTGAAACTTATAACAAAAATCTGGGTAATGTAAGGAGAAGAGAGAGATCTGCATCTCTCTCTCTCAGACAGGTTGCTCACCAGCTGAAAGCTCTCCTCTGTCACAGTGCTCTGCTGGATGCTTCATTTGAACCCCTTACTTCTAAAGGGTCAGTAACGTGTAAGATCAGCCATGCTGTCTGCTAAAGTAAGTACTAAATCTGTGAGTCTCTGTAGTCTGAAATGTTGGGAACATGCATGTGACAATAAGGCTTGTGTTTGAGGATGTCACTTTTTTACAAGAATGCATCAAAATTGGCAAATCTCATAAGAAATTTTCCCTCAGATTTAATTCTTTCTGCAAAAAATTAGTTGATAAAAATTTGCAATAAATATGATTGTTGTATGAACAGATTTTATGTTAAAACTTAACATTTACCAGCTTGGGTCTATTTTTCTCATTGTTTTCAGGTGTATATATGTATATATATTCATATACTTCAGTATCAGCAGGGAAAGCTTTGTTTAAAAAAACCTTTTCCTTGAGTATGCTTGTCTGGTTTCTGCCTTTTTACATGGAAAAAGCTTTCTATATTTTTTCTTCATTGGTGATAGGAGGAGATGTATTGTACATATCAAAATTAGGATTTCACAGCTGACTCGAGATTTTTGGAAGTCTGCATTCACAACTTTAACTAACTTTTCCTCTTCTACCCTAAGAAATACTGGGTTTTTCCCTCAGCTGTGACTCTCTTCCATTTTCTCATATTTCCACACTCCTCTGTGGAATGTTTTTGGTCCTGCTTGACCTACTGGCCTAAAGGGCTGATACCCTTTTGACTTTGCCTTTTATAGTATATTTGTATACAGACTTTTTCAGACTAGAAACAAAATAAAATGATCCAGAGGGACATTACTCTCCTAAAGAATAACTCTAAACAGTAAATAAATATTTTATATGATCCCTCTAGGCAGTGCAAACTGTGACCATTTGGGATACTGAGCCTCTAAAAAGAAATGTTGTGACTACACCTCTGGCAGCTTTTTTTTTCTTTTTCTTTCTTTTTTTTTTTTTTTTAATTTCTCTCACAAGATAAATCAGAGAATGCATAGAAAAAAATTCTCCAGTGCTGGGAAAAGCTAGCAGGAAAACCTAACATGTATTTCTCTGAGTGACAATACTTGACAGGCCTTGTTACTTACAAGGTGCCTTTTCCTTTGTGTCTTTTGTTCTGTTGCACAGCTGAGATAATATGAAGCAAAAATGTCTAACTGCTGCAATGGAAATGAGAACTCTGCTTTTTGGATGATTGCAGGCACCCTTTGTTTTGCCCTCCTGCTCAACCTGCACAGACATCTCAACAGTTTTCTTTGCCTCGGCTGGCGAATCTAAAGCGTTTGTTACCCACCGCTGTTTCCATTGCCCTCAATGGAGCTAAAGATCACCATTTGATCTTTAGGTGCTGTATGCAACATAATTTTTGTCATAGTTTTAGAACATTCACTAGTCATTAAGTAGATGGCCTACAGGCTGAAATATGTAAATTAGCTAATTATCTGAGTGCTGACATAAAATTTAGTATTAACTTGTCTTTTCTGTAGAAACTGCCTGGCATTGTTAGCTCTGGACCTTCAGCACCTTCAATTCAGCTCTATTTCTGTGAATATGCACTGCATAGGACCCACATGTTTTCTGTACGGTTCTTGTCATCCTTCCTGGCTTTTCTCATCTGGGTCTTTTCAAGCCTTTTTGTTGGCGTTAGACAAAAGTTATTTGTGGTGTTTTTAATGCCCTCTAGTGGTACTTCCAGCTTTTATTGTAATGGCTCTGAACTAAGGATGCTATGCTGAGACCTCCACATCAGCATGGATGTGCCTGGGGGCTTTCGGAGGGCACAGAGCGGCCGGTACCATCACGACCAGCTACTACACTGGTTGTGACAGACCCGCCACAGCTGCCTAAGAGGTTTGTATCAAAGTATGTGCCTGCAAACTTCCCAATTTGAAACCAACCCTCCTGCCCACATTCCCCTGCAGGTTCCTCTCCCATGAGCTCTTCAGTCTGGTATCCCCCATCTCCCAGCCAGTCCTGTCCACTTGCCTGTTGGGGTATGTGGTGTGCCATATACCCTTGCAGCTGCTTCCCACCTCACCCCAATGAGCAGAAGAGCAGCCACATCTGGGACATGTGTATGCCTCAGGCCACAGTTCCCAAATCTACCTGTGTGCAGGCTCTTAGAGAAACCAGACATCAGCTGAGTCCTCAATTGGACCATTTCACCCATCCTCCAGTGTTTTTCTTATAGAACCTGGGTACATGTCATTAAATGACATTTATATCCTTGGGTACACCTCAGGAGCTCAGTGCCTACATTTCTTGTGGCTGCTGCTTTAGTTACAGATGTACGTTCTGGAGTGAAATGCAAAAATGCAAATCTAGGGCTGAATTCCTATATATGAATGCATGTACTCTCAGAAAGGTTATACAAAATTATGTATAGAGAAATAAAAGAAGTAGACTGGAAGAAAGAAAAGGTTATGGACTCTGAATGTCTTCAGATTTATTCCTGGCCTTTCTGGTGTGCTTGTACCAAAGAATAAGTATCTATTTGTTATCCTGCGGTTTCTGGGCTTCCATGTTTTGTGAATTAGAAATGTTTAGTCCCAGAGATAGGGTTTATGTATGCACATTTCCTTTATATTTTGACTTAATTAACTACCTGAAATATTTTTAAATAAATGGTGGGTTGGTTTTTATTTTCAATTTTTAAATAAAATTACAATATAGCTGGAAAGAGAGAATAAAGAAATGTAACCTTTTTTTGGTCAAAAGGAAAGGTAAAACTTCAGTCTTTAAAATTTTGCTCTGATTTATCAAAGGTGATAAAAGTGAGTGAAATAATCAATTCTTGTTTAACTTCAAAATTCTTGTGTAATATCAAGGATGGTGACCTATGAGATTAGGAAAAAAAGGGACAGGAAGAGAAAGGACATGAGAAAGTACTAGTGTGTAAGGTGGAAAGATACAGAAAAGGAATAGTTAGATGGTTTTGGATTAAATATAGAGGCATTAAGTGCTGCATAAAGGAGAGATCAAAGGAAAATTCTGCCTCTATAAATGACAAAATTTCTTTTTTTGTAAGATGTGAGCTGAAACTTAAGTAGGTCCAAGAGGGGAGATCTAGGATTGAAAGGAGGTCAAATTTGCAAATTTGCAAATTTAAATTTGCAATTTAAATAATCTATCAATGAATCAAAACATGAAAGGAATGCCAGTGTATGCAACACAACAACTACGGTTGAGAAAATTATTAAATTACTGTTGCGATACATTTTTGGATGTAATGAAATATATTGGTGAACTTTGGCTGATGACTAGATGTTAGAGAAAATTATATGTTAAACATTTGAGTAATTGTTAAAATGTCAGTTTATGGAGTTATGAAATCCATCTCTGACTATATAAATTTTTTATTATTCTAAAAGTTTTTCCAGACCAAAAGGTAAAGTATTAATGAACTATAACTTTGCCAAACAGTAAAATAAATTTTCTAATTAATTTATTAAAAAAATACCTTTTTGACTAGAAGTATTGAAAGGATCATCACATTGTTTTACAACCATATTAATAATTGTAGGTTTTAGACAGTTGCTCTAACACTACTTTGCAATTTGGAACCACTTGTCTAGTTTTCATTTAATGTCGGTACTGTTTATTATGCAAGATTCTCAGAGTTTCTCTTATAGCTTCTTTATATAGAAATCTAATCATAGACTGACAATAATTGCCAAGTATATGGAGGATCTAAATTTTATAACTTTATTAGCTTTTTAGCCTCACTAGTAAATTTTGACTGTTTTTTTAGGTAAATTTCACCTAGACAACATCATCTTTCCAGACCAAATTATAAAAATGCTAAATGAAAGATTGTATACAGATAGCAAACAACATATGTACAGGTGGGTAAGTGTGGTTCAGCTAAAATGACACAGGGCCTTCACATAGGAAAAAAAAGATAAAATAATATATACAAGCAATAAAGACTTGCAAATGCATGTTTAAGCCTCAAGACTTTCAGAGTAACGTGACAAATTAATACTTCATCTTAATGCATTCTCTAAGTTTGAAGTTTTTGTAGAAAGAACAAACCTGAAACACGAACAGAATATCATTGGCAATGTTTGATTTCTTTACATGTGTAGAATAATGAAAAGAGCAATCTTCAGCTTGAATAAACAATCCTATGCACTGTTATAGATGTTCAACCTACTCATGTAAGAGTCGTGTCAATAGAAACTTGGCAGACGTTTGTGTGTTTGAAGAAAAAGTAAGGTTTTCATAAAATGAAAATAGACTTAATTTCTAGAACAACTGAGTTCTAGACAGAGTTCCAGCATCCACTAGAACTAGAAACTGAGCAAAAACTAAGGAAGAATTGTAAAGATACTGGTCTAAGACCTGGGCTCCAAAGTAATTGAACAGCTCAGTGATAGATTGGACTCGCCCTTCAGTTTCAGGTTGTAGCAACAGTAGAAAAGATTACAGACATGTAACAATAAATCACTGAGACCAAAATGTTTTCAACCAGGAGTTTCAGGAGAGAAAACTGAGACATTGCTAAACTCATAGTTAATTGTGATTTATAATTGTTAATTGTTTACAAAGTAGTGATTTGTAGGTAAACTTTCTAATTAGTTTTGGTACTTGGCTAACGGGGAGTTAAAATATTTAAAACTCACAGAACTACAGGCAACTTAACCTCAATTTCATGTTGAGTAAACCTTATTAAATGCTAGGAAATGGTTGCATTAATAAATGCATTGATAAGCACGATGCAATGGAGAACAGTTAATGTGGCTTTTGTAAAGAGTAGTCACATTTCACATTCATCTGTTGTATGAAGAAATCACTTGAGCACACAGCCAAATTTGATATGGTTGGTACAGTATGCATGCATTTGCAAGAATCTGTTGCAAAATTGTCTCAACCAGGTTCTTAGAGAGATTAAGCTGCCATGAGATTACAAGAAAGACACCTTCACAGAATCACTACTGTCCAAAAGAGGAAAAAAAATATTAGTGTTAATAAAAAGAGCATGGTGGAGTCTCTGGTGCAGCACATATTGTTTCCTGTGTGTTGTTCCACTACAAAATTACAGAAGAGTAGAACACATTGTTCTACTGAGCGGTGATCACCAGAATTAAAAATGGTACTGGCAAGGGTAATTTTGATAATGAACCATAGAGAATGACTTCTATACAAGGGGAAATTTTATAAGCAAGGTTATTCAAATTTGGAAAAGGGGTGAGTAAGGATGGTATAATTGAAATATATGAACTCATGAATGGCAGGTCAAAAGTGATTTAAGGTATCTTATTCACCACTCATGACACAAAAACCAGCAAGCTCCCAAGTAAATTACCAGGCTGAAGTGTAAATTGCTTTTCATATAATACATAATTAAATTGCGTAACTCATTGCTGCAGGATGTTTTTGATGCCAAAATATAAATCAGTTCAAAAAGCAATTAGCTGAACGGATGGAAGTAAGCCCCATTAAGGGCTATTAAATACAATGATGTGGGTACAACACTAAAACCTCATACTTACAAAAGATGTCTTCATTGAGAGTGCCGAACCTCCTTTTCTTTACTTATGCACCCCTGCAAAAATCCAGTCTCAACCAAATGGGAGATGAGATTCTGGGCATTATGGGTCTTTGTTCTGACATAGCATGAATAGTATTGTCATAATCCTGTCTGATTAGCCCTGAGAAGGATTCAGGGCTCTGAATGGAAAAACAGGCATATACAAAGTAGTCCCATAGGAAGAGAAGAAGATCACCTGCAACTATTGCATGAAAAAATAAAGAGAAAATAAGTGAGGCAGTAAAAAGTATGGTTCCTTTAGCAAGATCTAATTATGTCCCTACCCTGTGCAGTGTATATATATATAATTAGTTTGAATATTAGATTGGATTTCAAATTCTATAACATTTAATTAAAATTTTCCACAAAGTTTAAACTCAATGAAATAAATTAGTTATCATAGCTGTTCTTATGTTGGCACACTTGTACATGCTTCATTCCAACTGAGAAATCAAACGTGTAACAGAAATACTCTAAGGAGATTATTCTATTCTTCATATATTTCTACATCTCAGGGCTGAAATTCATATAAATTTCATGACTGTTATGCCCGAGATGGCCTCCAACCATCACAGCATCCACAAGTCCTTCTCTGTACACTAAAAAACCCCAGGTCCTGTGGTCATCTTCCCCAGCTGGCTCCCTTGCCAGCTGTGTCAGGAAGTTTTCTTCCACACACTCCAGGAACTCTTAGGTTATTTACTTTCTATTGCATTGTATTTCCAGCTGATATCTGGTGAGCTGAAATAGGACTAAATATTTCCCTTTTTTTTTTTCCAGGGATGGGGAAAATGGGGGAAAGAACTTTCTTTTTGAATGCTGTTTTATTTCAGGTTAAAGAATGGTCTTTGAATAGATTTCTTGTAATCAGGCATTTTTAAGGGCTACAGCTAGCAGTGAGGGAGTGAGGATTCAGAGTAGTGTTCTCATTACACTTTCTTTCCCTTTTCAAGACTGTGCAGAAAGAAACCCTTTTCTTTCAGTCATTTTGTTAATGACCTTTGTCACCAGTCTTTGAACTGAGCTGAAGACTTTCTGTGAGGGTTTCTGCCATTCTTACACAGAAGTCTCTGATGTAAACACTAAGAAGAAGGTTTAATTGATACGCTTAAAATAATTAGAAAGCAACAGTGCTCAGCAGGGCTGTTTAGGACGAAAGGCTAACGAGGAACCAAATCCCCAGACAACTATGTGATCATTAGGAAAACTCAGAGATAAAACATGACGTTTTGGAGAGTTTGGATTCAAAGTATTTAAAATAAAATAAAAATAAAGACAAAACAAAGTAAAACAAAAAACACCCACCCCCCACCCCTTCATCCAAAACATGCAGAAATAGTGCTGTGGAAAAGAAGTGGAATTTTTACATCTGTGAGTGCATACATCTTCCATTTAAAGTAAAATATTTTAATATTGCTTGCAGCTGTGAGTCTTCAGAGTTGAGATATTCTTGTGAGACTTTTGTATGCAGCACTTAAAAAACAATACACTTTCTAATGCATAATATATAATTCTATTTTTCTTTATTTATTGTACTATATATATTTTTTTTTAATGTGGAGATGTATTTCCATCTGTCCAATAATAATTTATTCAGCTGAGTAGTAGGGTCAAATTTGCTAAACCTTTGAAACAGTTGAAGGTTCATTTAGGGTAACGACTCTGTGTGTATTGCCACAAGTCATCTTAGAATACGACTAGTACTACAGTACATCCAGCTTATGTCACTCATATTATGAAAGAGGATGAGGATTTCTCTAGATCAACCTTCTAAATTATAGCTAAAATATGCTCCCTTCAGAGTTTAGAATAAGTAGCCTCAAATTTGCAAACAAATTAACATATGTTTTAGGAAGCATGTGTGTATTAAACGGTGAGATGACTATCTGCAACTATAGCTGATTTGTACTGCTTGAATGTAGTAGTTTTCATTATTCCCTGAACCCAGGTAGAAACAAAATGATTCTGCACACAATTTGTCTTTCCTGCCACTTTACTGCATGTCCTACAGAACAGTTAGCAAACCACTATATCAGGTATTCCACTGAAATTAATTAAAAGCAGTGCATTTCCAGTGCAGTAAAGCTGCTGATGAGTCTCATTAAAGCCTTAAGATAACAACGATTACATGTCCATGACTGGAGGATAAGCTTCACTGGCTTTGGTGTTTTCCTTACAGTTACAAGGGCTGTACAAACACAGTGTAGACACCTTTGTTAATGGCATTATCTGGACTGTGCATCCTGACCCTGCCTGTGCATCCATGTGAAGGACAGCGTTGTTTCCATGGCACAATTGTGGTGGGTGAGACACATCCAGCACTCAAATTACCCAACATCAGCTGCGGAGCCAAGGCAGAGGCAAAGCAGAACTTTTGGGTAAGTATGTGAGGGGTAAAACTGGGACATAGAAAAAGGAACTGGCTGTTTGATTTCCACATAACAATACTTCCTTAACTGATGCTGGCACTCATATTTCTTCTAATGAATAATGGTGTATATCCTTAGTAACCTTCTCTTTTGTTTAGTGAAGGATAGTACAGGCATTTTCTTCTCTCATCTGCTTTTTGCAGCAGTAGCAGTGGTAGCCTTGAGTAACCCATACTTTTAAAGATGTGCTGTCTGACTTTCTAAAACTCTCTGAAAAGTTATAATTCAATAGCCTGGTATTGTAAAAATGGGTGAATAAGACTTAATGTGATTTTCACCAGTACTAACTGGTATTATTGTGCTGCTCTACAGAATAGAGAATTAAAGAAAACTTATAAAATAAGTTTGGGCTATCACCCCAAAACTCCATGTTAAGAAAAATCCCCAAACCTTTTTTAATATTTTTTAATAGAAAGGTATAATTATTATTTCTACTAAAATTTTTATTTATAAATAAATGGGACAAATATGGATTAGCCATTCATACGATGAAAGAGATGACAGGGACACATAAAGTTCTGGAGGTGAAAAGAGCAAAACTCAAGACTTTGAAATACATAAAGAAGCAGACACTTAGTGAACTACATAGATGGGAATGTGGGGAACTGTAGAAATATGTACACATTAGATCTAGACCATATGATGTGGAAGTAGAAAATAAAAAGTGAAAAAAAAATAAAACCATCAAAAATCCCCTCAAACAAATCTCAGAGCAGAAGAAAGCTGCTTCTAGAATTTATTTGAAAAAAGCAAATACAAGTGTTCTGGTAAAATGTGAGAATTCTCATTTGGTTGAAAACTATTTTCTATCATTTTAGGAGGCACAGAGGAGATAATAATAAAACAAAATCTCAGCAAATAAGATACAAACCACCCAGAAGACAACACGTAGATGAGTACTATCTGACATGTCAACAGATGATGTCAAACAGTGGAAATTTCTTTCTGAAAATAATTAACAGGCTTTGTAGATGAGGGACACATTAGGTACTGTACCATCTTGATATTAAGTCTAAAAATATTATCTTCCATTATATTTTTCTAAATAAGAAGAAACTATTTTGTACATGTTTGAGGAGCATGACTCTGACAGGATTTTCACATTTATTGACTGTTCACAGGTAAAAAGGAAGGACGTACTGGACAGAATATCAGAGTGATCTGAAGATAGCTTCAGTTCCACTCGTGTTTTATTAGACAGGATAGTGTAGTGGAAAATCTGTTTATTAAATTGGTAGGATAAATCATAAGGGTACTAGGAAGACAGGGGAGGTATTCAAAATGGTCTTCAGACAGAAGAATTAATCTGAAATAGCTGGATGCAATTCAAAAAAGTCAACATTTGTTCAGAAATAATGAAGTGCACAAATGCAAATTTATGAGAAACTGTTCAGTTTTGTAGAAAGGATTAAAGGATCACAATGAATGCAATCAATCATACAGTCACAAATCACAGAGGCAACTCTGATAATAATGCTCTCCTCCATTCCCACATAATTTCATAGCAATATTGTATCCACCTTTTGTCACTGGGCTCTGAGAGAGGTATGGTTCACCTAGAGTTCATCCTGAGTAGGACACTGAAAAAAAGAAATAGAAAATTGGAAGAAATTTGAAAAATCAAATCCTGCTAAGTAGCACTGAACATCTTAGGTCAAAAAAGTAAAACCCTAGGGGAAAGGATGAAGAGTAAGTCTTCAGGTACCTAAGGATACATGAAGGCAAGGGGTTGCTGCACACCTATTATACCTATAGTCACTTTCTGTGGTATGGTGTGTGCAGGTTTTGAGGGAGCACATGGAAGGAGGGGGTTATTTATATAGAAATGGGTTTAGAAGAAGAAGTTTTCACAGAGTGGTGAGAATACCAGCACTAGGAGAGACATCAATGACAAACACTTTATGCACCCTGAAGCCTATGGTCTCATTGCAGCGTTTCAGAAAGTCTTTGAACTATGTTGAATGGAAAAAAATAAAAGGAAAGTAATCAAAACCACTGTGTTAGCATGCAGTCTATATTCACAAAGACATCAGTTGTATTTTGCTATCTTGCAGTGTCTGTGAATCTTTATGCATTGCTCTATTCATCTCAGCTGTCTGGTAAGGGGAACAGGTTGTAATAAATAGAAGGTGATAAGAATGGCTTTTGTATAAATAACTTAGGAAATAAAAGGTGTTTTCTATAGTATTGGGGGTTTTGTTGTTGTTGATGTTTTTATGTACCTATTTTCATTATCTTTAACTATTTATTCAATAACTCATAAATGTTTTTTAAGAGTTCTTTCTTTTTATTAGGAGTTGATAGCATCCTTTCAATGTAAGAACCATTCTCATAAATATGTATGCTATTTTCTTAGCACCCTAATTTAGTTGAATATAACAGCAGAAATCTGTTGGCATTGTTAATGACTCATTTTCTTTTAAGAGAAGAGATGTTTGAAGTTGACTTAGGTATAATAATTTCAAAACTAAATGGTATGAGCAACACTGAGCATAATATTTTGGAGTGTCCTGAAGAGGGTCCTGCTGTAATATTAATCACCCTTTTTTTCCTGAATTGTTCTTTGAAGTACTTTTCATTTCCTTCTTTCTTTTCCTTTTTTCAGTGTTTTGGACTACAAAGGGATTTCTTAAAAATATTCTTATATTCGTCTGTGATATAAAAGGATATTCTACCACAACTTTAATTTGATGAAGAGGCTTTATTATCACAAATAAATGCCAAAAATATATATTAACATGTATTACAATAGTTTCAAATAGTGATATGGCATTCTTAGAGAAATTTGGAAGAAACACGGCATATAGCTTTAACAAACGTGTC
Organism: Leptocoma aspasia; assembly: GCA_013399835.1. Lineage (NCBI taxonomy): Eukaryota > Metazoa > Chordata > Aves > Passeriformes > Nectariniidae > Leptocoma > Leptocoma aspasia. The sequence continues at coordinate 13,617 of VXAX01002697.1, forward strand.
TAAAAAGTTGAAGACATTGTATTATAGTACAATTATACACCTTTCACATGCTCTGACCAATTATAGTGCCTCACTGTAAATCTGCCAAACCTCTTTGAATATTTTCTATTTCTGTTAGACATATCCTGGATGGGCTGATCCAATGAGGAACTGTGCAACAATAGTTCATGCAAAGTCAGCAGATATAATGCACGTACTAAAAACTAAAAAATAACTAAAAAAACAGTTCTCTGTTTTCTTCCCTTTTTTTCCTCTCTTTTTTTTTTTTTTTTTTTTTTTTTTTTTTTTTTTTTTTTTTTTTTTTTTTTTTTTTTTTTTGTTAAAGCCCAAAACTTAATGAAAATCAAGGCAGAAGGAAAGAAAAGTCTGAAGGCTAGACATAGTTTTTGTTTAATTGCTGCTGATGACCCCTCTTTTCTCTTTGGATGCTGTAACAAGATACAACAGCAGGTGAAACGGATGCAGTAAAGAACATCTGGCTGAGTGGGTGTGCTGGATCTAAACTAATTTCTTTTCTGCTAGTCTGTCCTTTTGCAGGTTGCTTTATTCTTTCATCTATCCCCCTTTTCTGTCTATCCTTTGCACTTAAGATTTACTCATGCATCAGCTATTCTTGGTATCATGAAAAGAATCATTCAAAGGAAAGGAATTATTGCTCTCATTGAAAACCCTTAGAACACAGACCATACATACAAGCAATATAACAGATGAGTCTTGAATTGCACTCTGAAGTCTCACATTGCCTAAATTAGAGATATACTGTAGTTTTACTGGATCTTGTAGAAATATTCTTTCATTGTTTCATAGATGTAATCAACATGCTAAGACTGTTATGTTAAGACCTTTACTTGGCATAATCTTTTGTGGAAAACAGATGGAAGTAAGCAGCATTTTGAATCTTTAAAATGGGCTTTGTTTTCCAGTGTCAGTGCACAGTGCATTGGCAATAAATTCCCAGAAGAATTTTAAAGAACACAATGGCGCATTGCTGTGGTCAGACATAGAGGAAGGAAGATGTATACAAGCTAAGAAATGAGATCTGTAGATGATTTGTTTTACTGACAATTGCATGGGTTTCCTTGAAGAGAGTTGACTGCTTGACTCCTGATTTACCTCACAATAGTTTAAACAGGTACAGTGTCAGTTTTCTAGACCCTCCCTAGGATGGCAATGCTTGTTACAAGGCTTAGAATGCAGGTGAGTTGAGGAGAAGTGTTGTTTACGATAACATTTTTTGCCTTCTTTGTCCAAGAAACACTGAATTGAATTTGAAGTTTGCAACTGAACTTGAAGTTTATTATACTAATTATAATTTTCTTAAGGTACTTAAATACCTGCGGTATATGAACAATTATTGCCTAGGATGTTACTGAATGATGGTGACTATCACCTAGTTATTATAACTGAAAGTTCATGAGATAATAATCATAACAACAATATTGATATAGCTGGGCACAATTTGTACAGGGGAACAAGAGACAAAAAGAAGACAGAAGGTCGATATTCTTGACATTAAAATTTGAGAGTAAATTGCCTGTTGGTTAAATATTTTGGTTACACATTACAGAAAATGAGAAATCGCTGTGTTTTGTGCCTCAAGCTTTCAAGGGTAGAAAGGAATAACAATAACAGACCACCTGCAGAAGTTAAAATGAAGTTAAATTACTGTGGAAAACATCAGATTTTTAATCATCTGTGGGTACCAGCCATGGATAATGATCTCAGTCCTATGATGAGCCAGATAGCTTTTCCAATTCCGTATGTAATGCCTTGGTAGTCAAAGTGAAAATCACACCTAAAAGAAAAACCTAACTAAGAATGAGACGTGATAGGCTTAAATAAGGAATAAACTTTTGCTGTGTGTCTGCCTTTGTACTCAGTGACAGGTTATAATCCCACTTTACCTGGCTACATTTTAGGTATAACATGCAATATTAATGTGGTATGAAGTTGATATCTTGCCTGTGAGGAGTGTTTTAATTTATCACATGCTGGAGGCTAGTGCTAGTAGTACAACAGCTAATGTTAATAGAGCAAGACCAGGACACCATCCAGCTGCATGTCCCTTCCTGGAGAAAGTGGCATCTCTGTTTTTGATAGTTTCCTTTCCTGGTTTGGATTTGCTTTGTAGACATCCTCTTGTGCAATTTCCACATTTAAGCCTAGTAACTCAGGAGACAACATGGTTTTTGTCTTATTTTTAGTGAGAAAATATTTTTTTAAATGTCTGAGAAACTGAGACCTGAGAGTGTCTAAAATATTTACATATTGATTGGCATAGACAATGCATTCTATGACTGTTTGAAAGATCTATGCAAACAGTGTAATTGATTAATTTGAATGGAATTAACATAATTCTGCTGAAATTTGCCTTGCTGTCCCCAGTGAAGAAATGCTATGATCACCAGTTAGGATACTGACAGATAAAAACAGTAGACAATCCATTTTGGAAAAAAGTGGAACAGTGTATCTGAGGACTGGTAATAAAATTCAGCTCCTCAGTGGAAATAACAAGGTCACTATCAGTGAAACTTAGTGGGCAGAAAATGAAATGTTTGCACCCAGGTTTGCTTCCAGCCACACTGGCTTAGACTTGATATTCATCAGGACAAAACCTGGGAAGATATCTCCTTCTTCTCAGCTGGAAAATATGAAAAAAATATTGCATTGAATAATTTATCACCCAATTTACTACCCCTATTTACTAAACTACTAGATACTCTCAAAATCAAAATAGGAGAATATTCCAGCTCACAGATAGGAGCCTGTATCTTCCTGTTTTACTACTAAAACTAAAACTAACTTTGAGGACATGAGCAGAGAATGTTCTGAACTGAGATATGCATTATATTATGGACTTTGTTTCTTCTGTCAGGTGGCTGATATGAGAGAGAACTGTAGGGTACAAACCCTTCCAAGCCCTTGGAAATGGTTGGAGAAAATTCTCAGAAAATTAGTTTCTTCCTTGCTTAACTAATTCATGTAAAATAAAATGAAACAAAGTAAAATAAATGTTAAGTACTTGCAAAGTAACTGGTACATATGTTTCAATGGCAATATTCCCCACACTAGGTGTACTTCAGGAAAACCAAACTTTCTTTTCTTTATCCAAACTCATGTACCTGCACACCTAAAAAAAGACCAAGAGGAACTTCTACAAATTGTTCATCAGCAGAAACCTTCAGGTATTCTAAAATATATTCTGGACTACATGTATACAAACATCTTAGAAACACTTCAGAACATTTATTCACTCATATATATGTGATGGCATGGTCTTCATAGTAATTTTTAGTAAAGACTTAGACTCTCTGAGAGAGTCTTAGTCTCTGTTAGAGACTTAGAAGTACTCTTTAGATTACCTCTAAAGAAACAAAGAAAAAAAGTGAAGTGGATGTGATGGTTTGACTTTGGCTGGCCACCAGCTGCTATATCACTTCTCTTCCTCAACAATGCAAGGAGATAAAGTACTGCAATAATCTCATGGATCAAGATAAGGACAGAAGAATCACTTACCAATTACTGTCCCAGCTAAAACTGACTCAGCTTCAGGAAAGATATGCAACGTACTGTCAATCAAACAGAGTAGGATAATGAGAAGAACAAATCTAAAAACACCTTCCCTCCACCTCTCCCTTTCTTGCAGGCTAAACTTTACTCCCAGCTCCTCCCCACACACAAACCCCAGGAGAATGGAAGTTACACTAAGTTCATTACGTGTCTCTAATACTCTTTCCTCCTTACACCCTTTCCCTGCTCCAGTGTGAGGACCCACCAAGGGACTCGGGCATTCTGGAACTCCTACAACACAGAGAGTTCCCTCATGGGTTGCAGTGCTTCACAAACTGTTCCAGCATGTTCCCTATTCTGTAGGGTGCAGCCCCTCAGGAACAAACTTCCTCAGGGTGTGTGTCTCCTGAGATCACAAGTTCTGCCAGCAAACCTGCTTCAATGTGAGCTTCTCTCTCCATGGAGCCACAGCTCCTGCCAGGAGCCTGCTCCAGCATGAGGTTTGCACAGTGTCACAGCCTCCCTCGGGCATCCACCTGCTCCAGCAGAGGGTCCTCCACAGCCTGCAGGTGGATCTCTGCATCCCTGTGGACTTCATGGGCTGCTTTCTCACCATGGTCCGCACCATGGGCTGCAGGGGAATCTCAGTCCCTGACCTTCTGTCTCCACTGACCTTGTTGTCTGCAGGACTGTTTCTTTCAGATATTCTCTCCTCTCTCCCAGCTGCCATTGAATACTTTTCCTCCTTCTTAAACATCTTAAATCCCAACATTTCTGGTGAGTTCAGCTGTGGCCAGAGACAGGACCATCTTGGAGCTGGATGAAAATGGCCCTGTCAAGGCACGGGGGGAGTTTCTGATATCTTCTCACAGAGGCCACCTGTGCAGTACGTCCAATATCAAAATATTGCCATGTAAACTCAATGAAGTGGATAAGGCAAGAAGGACCTCTGTTTAGGCTATGAACTGTAATGAACTCTGTTATGGTGAGATTAGCATATACTGTATTTTCAGGTCATATAGAAATGTATGTTCCTAGTCTAGTGAATGAAATTAAATAAAGAAGGTGAAGATTCATGGGAGCAACTCAATAGTTTAAGACTGCAAAAGGTACTGAATGGCTTTTATAAAGAAGAGCAAGTTACTCTGACCACATATAAAACACTGAAAAATTGAAGGATTTCTGAGGAAAAGAAAAAATGTCTTACCACATGATGTGATTAAGTTTTAATAATTCCAATTATATCAATAGGCTACTTTATTAAGGAAGAAAATGTAGAAAAAGTAAACCCTCCAGCACAATTTTCTAGTCATAATCCTCCTGATTCATTGAACAGATTGAATAATACAGCATGAAATATAGTGATTAATTGAGATTATGTAATAGTATAAGGTGAACTTGTAAAGTATTAAACTAAATAATGTAGTTACTGACTTCATCTAACTCTAGTTATTGTTAGAACATTAGGTGAATATGATATGAAAAAAATACATGGGAAAAACAGAAAGATAATTTGCATTTTTAAAATTGAATTAAGAGGTTTTACCATCCTAGAATGGCTACTGACTACTGAATGTCTGTGTGTCCTTTCATTGTTTTACCAAATAGCAAGTAAATATTATGTTTGCTATATCTTTCTTTAAAAATACCTCATTACTGTAATAACTATCCTATACAAAAATTTATCTCTGAGTAGAGATGCTTCTCTTTCTATTTTTAAGCAAGTCTGTGCAAATAAATACTGTGTTTTAAACCATTTGGGAGCTTAATTGCTGATATGTAATGGCACAGTACATGATTTAGAGGAAAACATGGTGGGGATTAAAAGCGTATATTTCCCTATGACAAGAAAAAATTATATTTTGGAAAAAAAGCAATACTTAGAAAATTTGCAACTAACAAGTTATGAGATCATTCCAACTCTCATTGATTTAAATGGCTGTGGACTGGCCCCAGAATGAAGCTAATTAAAATTAAAGCAAAGTTAATTACAAAGGACTATAATTATATTTTGGTATTAATTTTGGGGGACATTGTAGACAATTAAACAATAACACCCTAGGTAAAATTAAAAATTTTAGATATTTTGCATATATGATTTTGAGACAAAGCTACTGAAGCCTTATTTACATTCCTTGCAGACTAGACTGCACTGAAATACATTCTCCTTCATTTTCTCTTCAACCACTTGTATATCTGCGTCAGGAGAAAATTCCTTTTTCATAAAAATCAAATAGAACAGTTTTCTGTTATTATTATAGGGTTTTTTGGGTTTATTTTGCTTTGTTTTGTTTTGGGGGGGACTTTTATTTTAAACCACATAAAAGGTTCAAGTCAGCAATACCGGACATGTCCAACCAAGACTAAATTACATTTAACAGAGCAGTTATTTCTCTTGGAAAAAACCTGGGTTTGTTGGCATGACGTACATATCTGGCATGACTCTGGCACATCAATTTCTCTGTTCCTCTGGTTCCTGTGCACATACCTGTCCACCTCTTACTGCAACTGGAGTTTCACATATGGCTGATCTCTCCACGGCAGCCAGTCACACACTTGAAGGCCAGCCTTACAGCTAGAATTTCTGCTTATGCCTCTTTTGGTCTGTTCCTTTTACAAAAGCTAACGGAAGTTTCTTGAGACACTTTAAAGCCAGTTGCATGTTCTCCATTCCTTTTTCTCCCAGTTTGACTGATGAATTGCATTGCCTATGATTAGTTGTAGACTTTATCAAGGCATAAAACCCACATCTCATTGCCTCCAGCTGTATTAAATAGAAGATTAAATGTACAGCTAATAGGGACCTGGTGCACAAAATAGCTAAGGATTTTCAGAAAATCCTTAGTGAATTTTTATGTGCTAAGGCACAGGAAAGAAGATTTTGAATTTGTTTTTATTTCTTCCTGTAAAAAACCACATTTACCTTAACCTCATTTCTTTAGCCCACCCAGGCGTGAATGAAGTTGGACCTTGATCCAGCATAAAATAAATGTAGTCTGATAAATTAAAATTTAGAGATAGAAAATATAAATCTGAAAAGTTTTATTCTCTCATGAAAGTAAGAAGCAGCAACCTGAACTTCTGCCTGACTAGAAGTTACACCTATTTAAAGGATCAGCTTTTTACAAGTTGTGTATTTTAGTCCTTTGGTTTTCTCACAAGTCAGAAAACACTTCAATATTTTTGAAGGCATTAGGAGAGGCTGTGGCATAAACAATCAGTCTTCTGGACAAGATACATAAAGTTCAGGCTTCATGATGAAAAGAAGTTAAATCTATTGTTATTTCTATCAGTCACAGATAGTTTAGAGTAAGAGTAATTAAAAGAGAATCATTTGAAACTGTGACTGTGCGGGAATACATTTTGTCACTAACAGCCAATCATGAAATAGGATGGTGACAGAGAAAGCGTGTTCTCAGAATACTTCAAATCCTTGACAGTTGCTATTAAACTAATTGGGAGCAGGGTAAGACACCTTCCAAGGGTAACTGTTTTCAACTTGATTCAGCAAAACAGGTTAAGCACATATTTAAAGGAAGGCAAAGAAGTACTTCTAATTTCATTCAATAAAACAGGAAACTCTTTCTCCTTCATGTTTTCTCCATGCTGAATGTATATTTAAAATCATAGCTGGGCAAAAAACTTTTATCTAACAGAAGAAAGCCCCCTTAAGGTAAAATTTTTTTTTTTTAAATCTGTTATATTTCTTTTGGGACACATTTAACAACCACAATATAGAATGTCTGCAATCATACAGGATCTCAGGTGTGGAATTTTTTCATTTGTTTCTTTACAGACATTGTATTTTATAACTTAAACAAATTAAAATCCCATTTTAAAAACCCATATAAAATCTGTGGAAGAGCTACAGTTCAATGAGTTTCCGGTAGTTTGCAGAGTTCGGGAAGAAAAAGGAAATTATTTTCATGACTCTTTCAAAAAGGAATTTCTTTAATTTTGGTGAGAACATTTGATCCTATAAAGCATTTCCTAATTAGTCCAATAAAGCACATAATCTACTTGTTTCATTATTTACTGAACTAACATGTTTGTTACCATTTTTATTACAAGAGTTTATTGATTTTTTCATAAAAGCAGCTCACTGCAAATTCCTTGCATGTTAATTTATTGTATCAAATTCACCTAGAAATTACAGTAGTCCATTTTGATCTTCCAATTCCGTGCAGCTACTCATGCTTCCAATATTCATGAACATGTGAGCGTAAACAGTCATCATTAAAGTGGTTCCTACAAATAAATCACTTCAGGTCATGTGAATTGAGATCATGATCATATTTAATGCTAGTAAATTCTGAACAACGCATAGCAAGATTTAATGTGCTCTAGGCACAGAATAAAACTGTCTACTACAGCTTTCCTGTGTTATGTAGTTTCACATAGATGCAATGTAATTCTGAAGCAGCAGGCTATTGCATATTTAATACAGCATGTACCTGTGTAAAAGCATACCGCATAGACCACAGTGTTGAATATATTGCATCACCATACAAGAAAAATTGTCTATGCTTCTGAAATACATAGAAAGGATTGTAGGGAGGATTGTAGGAAGAATCCTAAAAGGATGCATCAAAAGGAGTGTGGCCAGCAGGTCAAAGGATGTGGTGGTTCTTCTCAGCTCTGCTTGCATAAGACCCCACCCAGAGTATTGCGTGAAGTTTTGGTGCCCACCAAAAGAAGGATGTGGAACTGTTGGAACAAGTCAAGAGGAGGGCCATAGAGTTGATAAGAGGACTAAGGCACTTCTACTATGAAGACAGGCTAAGAGATTTGGGGCTACTCAGCTCATAGAAGAGAAGGTTTCATGGAGAACTCACAGAAACACTCCACTATCTGAAGAGTGCCTGCAGGGAAGCCAGAGTTGGACTCTTCATCATGAGCTGCAGTCATAGGACAAAGAGTAAGAGATTCAAACTGAAACAGGGGAAATTTAGGTCCGATAATAGGAAGAAATTCTATACTGTGAGGGTGGTGAGGCACTGGAAGAGGTTGCCCAGAAATGATGTGGATGGCCCAACCCTGTCAGGCTCCAGTGACTGGTTGGATGGGGCGTTGAGCAACTGGTCTAACGGGAAGTGTCCCTGTCCCTGGCAGGGGCATTGGAACTAGATGATCATTAAGGTCCCTTCCAGCCAAACTATTCTATGGTTCTCTGATTTGAAATCAAAATTGGGGATTGTGGAAACCAACTTGGTTTACTGAACAAACACTAATTGACATTAAAGTATCTCAAGACCACCCTTCAATAAATTTTTTGGAAGTGAGTAAATGCATGCAGTAGAATAACATTCACCTCCTCCTCCCTTGTGAAGGGGTTTTCTCTCAGTCCTGACTACAGACAGATTGCTTTTGCAAGCAGCATGAAAAAGACAGAGCATCCTCTTCATTTGGAAATAGTAATAATAAGGGAAGTGTTTGGAAAGGGGGAGGCAATCTAGGTAGATATGGAAATAAAGTTAAAAGTAATATTCAAACATTGAAAAGTTATAATTTCAACTCCTTCTGAGCTACTGTACTCCGTTTTCTTGAAATTATGGTTTAAAATGTTTCACAGAGCAAGTAATCCAAAAAGTCAGCTCTTCTGTTTGACTATTTATAACTGGAATATAACGTGAGAGAAAAATACAAGCGTATATAAGCTGTCTAAATGTTTGTGAAAATCAAAATCCTCTTTGTAAGCTCAAGTTTTAAAAGGTTGCAAAAGGTCTCTGATTTGTAGTGAACATCAGATCAATAACTCCAAATGAAAAATTTCCTATGTGAAATTCTGAGACTTGCTAAGTCCAGGGGATGGAAGAATGTAAATATTTTCTATCAATTTTTAAGGGTTTAGGTGTGGATAGTATTTATATTTAGGGTAAAAATAAGATTATTTTTAATTTTTCATTAATTGAAATAAGGTTTCCTAGCCCAGATCTTCTGTTTATTGTCATCCAATAAGTTGTTCTTCTGCTGGGCACCTGTGAGTACAGGCATCAACATTTCATTGTAGTGTGTCCTAAAAGCACTGGGGGTCGTGGAAGACCAAGGAGGAACATATATGGGAATTAATTTTTTCTTTTAAATTGTAAGGATTTTGAAGAATGGTTTTAGCCTTCTCTTCCAAAGCTCATAATCAGCAGTGCCCAGAAGTTCACGATTGCAGACAGCTCAAATTGAACATTCAGTTTTCAGATGCTTACTGCTCTATTCTCTGGTAAATAATTGATTAACAAGTCATTTTAAAAATTAAGACTTCCTTTCTTCCTTTATCCTAAATTGACAGAAAGAAAATTGTGTACTTATTGATAAATGTCCTTGAATCATGGGCTAATGATTTCCCAAATGTTAATTTCTCTGCTGACACCGCTGATGCATGAAGAAACTCTGCCTTAATATAATGACACAGGGAGATCTCATAGTTAAATATATTTTCAGTGTGTTCCTACTAGTATTCTTGAGAGTGAGACAGGCATTAGACATTTTAGTGATGTCCAGATCTTTTAGATTAAGGGAACTAGAATAAACCTCTTCTTACTTTTTTCTGTCTTCTGGTAAAGCAACACTGAGGCAGATGGACTGTCTTACCATATACTTTAGAAGTAAATGTAGTGTCTATTCATTATTTCAGATGGTCTATTTGCGGTGTGCTCTATATTTCTGTTTCACCTAACCTTTGCTACTACACAAACATGTGGTTTTGGTACAAAAATACTTTTTTCATTTTAACTGCTGCTGCATATTTGACCTATGCAAGGAAAGTTGTCTCTCCATTCCAGGTAATTTTTCTTAAGATTTTCTTAAAAGGTGCCAAATATGTAATGGTTGTAGACACAATTTTATGCTTGGATTTAGACCAAGTATCTTCTGTTTCTAAAGCTTTTCACCATTGTGGCCTTCAGTAAGGTAGTAAAGGCTCTTTTTAAAAAGTGCTACCCAAAAGTAAACTTATGTCTTTGGGGTTGGTCCTGGGCAGGGAGAGGAGTTGGACTCGAAGATCCTTGTGGGTCCCATCCAACTCAGCACATCCTGTGATTCTGTGGGAAGCCATTGGTTGACCTCGAACAAGGTCCTATTTGTATAAAAAATTAGGAATATAATATCTTTGGAATACGTAATTTGAGGATAAAGTGCTGCATAGAAAATATTTTGGGTATTAGGTGTCATGTATGTACAAAATACAATGTTATGTATTTATTTGCATGTGTATATTCCATTTTCTAGTTTCACTGTAAGAAAACACACTTGCTGATATAAATGGAGACCTGGACTCCAGCCGGGTTGTTTCTGGATTTTAGCTGTTCAGACAGAGCTTCCCTCCACAATCATCCTCTGTGAGCTTGTGACATTGAGGTGAGGGATTGTAGAGCAAGCAGAATTCTAATGGCATTCAGAACTAAAGCGAAGGAACATCAAGCAGTCAGGAGCTGCCAGGTCAGCCACATTTCTAAAACAGAACTTGAAAAAGATAAATTCAAAGCAGTGGAATTTAAGCATAGATATATGTGCTACAATATATGTGCTTTGGAAATAACTCAAGAACTGCCATGTTGCCCAGGAACTAAGATGTTCAATTAACTACTGCTGCAGAAATTATTCAGGATTCAGCATAAGCATTCAAAAATGTTTTTTTGTATGCTTATCTCAAACACTGCTGAAGTGTCTAGCTCTTTGCACTTTACTAAGGTAGTATTGAGTTTCCTTGCAAACTTTGGGGTTTTTTTCCTCTTCATGTATAGACAATTTTTATGAAAGTATGATTAGACTTAGTAAACAATAACAGTTTGCTTGTCAGCTTTGTGTCCAGGTCAGAACTGTGCCATATATATTCAAACTACTCTCTGTGGAAGGTATGCATCATTTGCTGCCTCATGTTATCTCCTTGCCCTTTTGTAACTTTCTATTTCAGCTATATGTTATTTTCAGGAGCTTTTACTTACCATATTTATTTTTAACTTATGGAGAACTATCTCTTGGTCCTTACATGCAGGAAGCCTAAAGATACACTCTGACCTACACTTACAAGGATTTCAGAAAATTGTAGGGTAGAACAATTGTAGGTTGAAAGTGCCCTTGGTAGATAATAGAAGCATCAGATGTAATTCTTGAAGAAAATATGGTGAAAGATGCTACAATTAAAAAGACACTGAAAATGCCAGACACCAGCCCTATCCTCTGGTTTGTGGTTTGTTCACAGTCCTTTAGGGCAAACTTGCTGGTTATTTTATCCTCTTTGTAGTGGCAGCCACTCTAGTCATCTCTTTCTAATCAAAGTCTAATTGAAATTTAGTTCATCCAGGTAGGTGTCATTAAAATGGATTAATTAATCTCTTTGAATGCCAGGAAATTAAAATAAATTACAATATTGTTTTTTTCTATTTAAAAATAATGTATTTCATCCAGAGTGAGACTGCAATTGCAGTCACAACCAGCCACTGACATGCTGGCATATGTATTTATACACACAATATATATGGACATGCAGACATACACACTCAAACTGGAAGCAATAATTAATTTTCCTGCACGTGGAAATGTCTGTCGGATGTATGGATAGGTAAAGGCAACAACTGAGAAACATTATTTGTTTGCTTGCTTGCTTCTGTATATTTTCTTTCTGGCTTACATTAATCTAAAAAATGTAGGAATACTAGATGATGGAAAAGGTCCATTCAGCTCAGTATTCCATATCTGACATTGGCATAAAAGAGATTCTTGGGAAAGAGCCTATGCTAGAGTCATCTGATCAGAGCTGCTCCAAGTATCTCCCAGCAATAATCTCTGATAGACACAAACAGCAGGTATTAAAGCTAGTATTTTTGAAACAAGATTTTGGGGTATTTTATAAGCCAAGTGGAAAGTAAATCATATTTCATCTTCTCCCGCTACAGCATTACAATTTTTTAGCTGCAGCAAAAAATGCTACCATTAGCAGTAATTTCAGAATATTTTATTGAAAACTGACATAAGACTGGTGAATCTGAGAGATATGGATTGCAATGGCAAATTTTGTCATTTTTTCTAGTTGTGAAATTAGTTTTCATGTACTGTCAAAGGCTAGAAAACTCTGCTCTGAAATTCTGTGGGAATATATCCTTTTGTTAAATCTAAGAAAGTAAATCCTACTCTACTGGAATCAAGCTGAATGAACTTTATTGATTTTGAGAGGGCTAACCTATTTTGAACATTGAAATATAGTTGGGAATTTTATTCTGTATTTTATGAGAAAATTTTTAGCAGAAAGTTAGCAAATATTCATGCCTATAAATATAATTCAAGAATGTATTTCTATTCAGAGAAACATCTCTTGTCTTGAATCAGAGTGGAGGTAAAATTTTACTTTTTGTTTCCGTATTCATTATTAATTATAGGAATTCCAATTTGAAATCAATAATAAAGTGTCAGTGGGGCAATAGCAGAGTCATGCAAGTTTTGCTTTCTTGATTGTATGTACAAGTCTGAGGAACTTAAATTTTGCAATATATCAGTGCAAAAGAATGCATGATTTAAAATCCTTGAAAATGTAGATAATTGTAAAATGTGGAAAAATTGCATTAACAGACTTTGTGGTAAGAACAGGTTTGAAGTTTTCCAGCATAATCAAATCTAATACTGCAGATAGATGAGTTCATATTTCACACATAATTCAGCCTTATTTTTTTCTGGCACAGGTTTTTCTTGATATATAAATATATAAACGCCTGTTTTGGATCGTCTGAATTCTAGTCTTTGCTTAAAAACACCAAGAAGCAAAATAGCTTTGGCCATATGAGAGACTAATCTTGCCTGCCAAAATATAGAAACGTCTTCTGGTTGTACTCAGTCTTATAAAACACTTTTATGTTTTCATTTACAATGAATGGTGCTGAAAGTGAGATTAGGAATGGAATTTTAAGTAGACAATTGTAGAGTTTGCTGATGATTTAGGCAGAGTTACTGCTTGATTTCTTTTAAAATCTTTTTTCTTTAAATTGGAAGTTTGTGTTAATGGGCAAGCATAGCATGTGAAAGATGGCTACTAGTCCTACATGGTCTACTACTGTGTCAGATACCCATGTAAGAAATCCAAGGTCCTCTTGCTAGATTATGTTTCAACCTATTTAATAAACAAAAATTATTTTCTTTTTATCTTACTTTAAATTCAGTCCTAACTTTCCTTCAAAAATCATAGTCAAAATAGACAGGAGTATTAAATGGTGCATATGCAGATGGGCCCTGTAACATCAAAGTGAAACACACACAGATATTACTTAGCTTTACTTTAATCTGTTCCTAATGAATTGAGATTTAAAAAAAGAAAAAAGAAGCTGTCCTTCAAATAATATTTAAGCATTGAAACACAATTATTGTTAGGAGGATAAGAATATGAAAAAGGTAAAATGAAGCATTTTTTGTAAAAAAAAGTCAGCATTTAGGATGTCATGGTTGTTTCCTCAGAACTCATGTTGGATTCCTGATCTGGAATAATTTTGACAGGAATTTATTAGACAAGAAATCTTTCATCAGGTAATAACCAGGTTACAGTGATTGAAAGAACTTAGTTTAAGTTCTAGATGAAATGGCAAGATCTTACATGTTTCCAAATGGAAATGGTCTGATTATATATTATAGGTCAATCTGATGAAAACATACCAGTGAGGGAAGGGGATAAGCACAAATTTTTAAGAAGCTGTGCTCTTTTCAAATTTATATCTGTAAATACACAATATTTATATCCATGTATGCTAATATTAATTGTGGAATAGCCAAGTTTGTGTAAATCCTAGGTTTTAATTAATTGCAAAGAAAGATATTTTGGTTCAGTTTAGATTACATATGCCCCAAGTAACACTGTGGGCTGTTAAAGAGGCAAGTAAAAAAAAAATTTTTGTGCACTACTTTCTTTTGGCTACAAGATGATTTTTTGTTTGATTAGCTCTTTATAATCCTTTGTCTCATTGTACAGTACCATTTCTGGGCCTCATTATTCAATGTCTTTGCTCAGATGTAAATTCAAAAAATAGGAAGAAAGATGGTACCTAATAAATAAATTACAAATAGCACTACTTTTATATGTAAATAACTGAGAAACAGTTATTTTTCTGTTATAACAGAAATATCCTAATCAGATATTAGGATGTCTGATTAGGATATTCCTAATATCTTAATCATAGGATACTGAGAAACATCCTAATCAGAATTTCTTGTTCTGTATTTGCCACAATGTAAATGTGACCAGTAAAACTAGGATATTTGCCACAGTTTCATCTTAGCCTTGGAAAAAATGTGAGCCATAATATTTCTGTTTAAAATGTATCATGTGCTATTCTTTGCCCTGAAATGTTCTTTCTGCTTCCATGCAGCTCTGTGCTTTAATACATCATACTGTTTGGTCATGTTGCACAAAGTATATCCCTGTGCAGAAGAAATTTTTTAGACTGTTCCATTCAAGCCTGTTTCATGTTCTTCAAATCCTTTAGCAGCTGTTGGTTCTACATCAAATAAATACAAGAAAGTCTGCTACCATCTCTTTTTTTTTTTTTTTTTTTTCCGGTGAGGGGGGGATAGGGGAGATCAAAGTGACATAATCTTAATTAATTTCAAGTTTCTTTTGTGAACTCAGCTCTGTGAACTTCTCACTTGTCCTTAAACCGAGTCAATAATCCACTGCAGTTCATCCGCATTCAAAAACAGCAGCAGCTCTTGCCTCAGGGGCCCTTATGGACAGGGGCCCATGGGGTATTGGCTGCTGCTTCCCATTGTTGTTAAATGAGAGGCAGCTCACCAAGAATCTGTAATCACATGGGGTAGCTTGGAACAGGTTCCATTTCAGTTTGAGACTTCACTGAATGGGATGCAAATATCAAACAAACTACAAAAAAAATTAAAAGTTAAAACAAGGTACAGGGCAGAGATTTTCCTTTGAGAGAGAGAGAACGAGCTGCTGCTGCTGCTGCTAAAGGAAAATGCCTGTTCAAAAATAGTATTTTTGTTTGTTCTGTCTCATTTAGCTTTATCATCAAACGCCTTTGTGATATCAGACTGTGTTTGCATGCTTGCGATGCGTGGAGTGTGACTGACTGCTATTACTCTGTTTTAGTAGCCTCACAGTGGTTTACCTTCTGTTCATCTCCTTGCATTATCACTGGTTGGATTGTGCTACATTATTTCTCAGGCAGTCAAAAAAGTCCTTTACCTGGATTGATTTAAAAGGGTAAATGTCTATTTCCTGGGGAGCTTCCCCTCACCCAGGCACTGAAGAGCACAAATAACTGTTCAATGTGATATTTTTAAATTTGTTGTCACTATGGTTACTTCAAGAGTTTTTTTCACTTGACACTGTAGGTAAAACAAAACAAAACACTTCTGCCCCAACTAGCTTTATACTCAGTTTTTGATCTTGTAGAAGTATTGAAGTTATAGATCCCTGTCCATACTAACTAAGCCTGAAAGACAATAGTGAGCAAGAATTTCTGTAATATGGACATAGCTGGCTTTAAGTTAATTGGTAATGGTAATCCTATTAAATCATCTTATTGCCAATCTCTTTGCCAATAAAATATTATTCCCTGCTATTTTTAAAAATATTTTTCCAAGGTAATTTTTAAAGATTTGGTTCAGATGTCCTGTCCATGCTACATTTTTTTTTTTTTTAAAAACAGGATTTACTTTTCTTCTGATGTTGCAGTTTTTTATTGTATTGCAACAAGAGAATACAGGGCGAAGGTATTGGGGTGATGAGTTTTCCTCCACTGCTTTATGAGACTGCTCTATAACTGAATGTATTTCAAGGCTAGGAAATTATACATAGCCTTGTAGTCTCCCTTTTATTGTATTTATGCCCCCTTGGATGACTTTAAGTCATTTTTCTCATGGCTTTATATTCATACTTTTCAAAGTTTTCTCTCTCTGTCATATATTAGGCAGGATATATAAAGTTTCTGCTCTACTTTGATTCCTCCCCCAAAGGTCAGATTGTACAGAATCTCAGTCTGGGTTTTTCTATTCTGAATTCTTCACATTTTGTAAATTTTGAGATGCCCACGGCTCAACATTATGGGGCAAAGCCACAACTCTGCCATTTAGGTAGGTCTTAATACCTGTCTGGTCTATGATGGATGAACCTCTGTTTGCACCTAAAATCATATCAAAGTTATTTTTGTTTTTCTTCTTGCTGGCATAGTCTTTGAAATATAGCTGACTTCCTATTAACTGTTACCTCAAGACTTTTATAGCATTTTTGCTTTTCATATTTTTTTGTATTCCAAAACAATTTTTTTCTGTACTGTCACAGGTTTGAACTTTTCCTGGTATCCTCTTCCCTTTTTTTCTCCTTTTCTTTCCTGTTTTTTCATTCTTTTTCTTTACCCCATCTATCCTCTTCCTGCTAAATAAGTCCCCAAAAGACGAAAACCATCAGTTTTTCAATGTGGTAACAGCAGTTAGTGTGAAGCAGAGACAGACAGCAAGTTTTTAACCTAGCCTGGTCTAAAACACTTGTTTGTCTCTATTTGTATCTAGTCTCCCAAGGCAAGAAAGCAAAAATTATTGTATTAAGTTTTCCAGACCCATATCCATAAAATAAACCCCCCAAAGCTTTAGAGTACCTGTTGACAGACTTATGTGACTGTGGCTTTTCTCTGAGAGGCAGTGCAGTTCTCCTGAATTTATCACCACCCCTGTAGGAGTACACTGAAGCACAAGAGGATCACGGTGTAGGGCTGGATTTCCAAAGGGTGTAACTGCCTGTACTGCAACCCTTGTCACCTGAAGACCCTCAGGGTGGCTCAATAAGCACTCACAAGTGCCAGCATGGAGTCTTTCTCAGGCACCCTTATAGAAGTGGTTGTAACTTCCTTGTGCACAAAGTCAGGTGGGAAAGGAGGAGACGGGGAGCTTCTTTCTTTCACCACAAAGGCACTTCATCTTATTTTTCTTTACTTTCATGCTGGATATTGATTTTTTGTTTCAGGAGCTGAATGCCAAACAGCTACCAACTGAAGTGCCAATCTGTCGATTCACAAAGCTAACCTCAAATGTTGAAGTTATTTTTATATTAGGCAATCATCTTTACCTATGGGTTTACCTATGGGTTCAAGTACATGCTAAGGATCATCAGTAGAATTTGACATGAGATCGGGCCTACTGCTGCCTGTAGTGATGTCTTGTCAAATTCTTTGTAATTTCTTGTTGATAATGTTTATGGTCAACAAGGATACGTCTGTTCTTGCCACTATAATCTGTAGGAAGGGTTATAGCATTATATCAAATACTACTCTGGACACGCACTACAGCAGAACATCAGCTTCCCTTTTATATGATGTTCTTTTAAATTAATTGAAAATAATCCTTGCTTTAATTTTAATGTTATTATTTAAATGTTTCTTTCATTGCTAGTTTTTCTATTTTATCAGACAAAGCCTAAAATTTGAAGGACACTCTTTGTTCTCTTTTGTAACACCTACGGTCATAAGAGCAAGTTGCAGAAATGGCATCTATGTTTTTACAGGTGATTTCATGTGTACATATAAGTGTGTGCAGATTTATATAATGTATTTAATTGTAAAACAAACATACCTTACAACCGTCAATGATGTGATTTAGCACCTGCATACAAAAACAACAGAAGTAACTGCAATGTTACAATGTGATAGCACCGTAAATTATGTATACTCTTATTAGTCAAGTTCTACTTGATTTGAAAAAAAACCCTAATTAGTCAATAAATGATTCTCTAACTAACTTAAGATTTTTTCCGTTTAGAGATAAATTCTGCTATTAATTGCATATGCTTCCAAAATTTCTTTCTGTTTTCTTAGAAGTTTTCCATACATGGATAATTTTGATTACCTAATTTCTGGCTAGTACAGTATTTTTAATTTTTTCCCCATCTGCTGATAATCTTAATTGGCACTGCCAATTTTATGTAATTTTCTCTTCTATTCTGCACTTACTACATAGATTTTATTTTGCTTCAGATGTCTGAGCAATTCCTTTAGGAGCCACTGCAAGATCAAGGAAGACAATAAGCAGATGGGTTGTGATATTTTCTGCTTTGAAAGCTATGTTTAATTTTTGATAGGAAAAAAAAAAATAAAATGCAGACTGGTCAAGATTATATCTCCAGATCATCTAACATCAGGTTTTGACATTAAATTCTCCTCAAAAGAACAAAGACATCAGTTTTCTTAATGGTAAAAGGTTTCAGACATCTCTGGCAGATAGCACAGGACTGGTAGGACATCTCCTGGACTATCACCAGGTTTTTGGTGGAAAGATTGATAACAGATGAGAGGGGTAGTCTTTTTATCTGGAAATTATCATAGATAGCTTCATACAATGGTGATCGAAAGCTTTGTATGAATTTCAAGTGACTTTCGTTTTATTTAGCCACACCTGAATTCTGGGTCCACTTCTGGGCTACCAAGCACAAGAGAGAATCCACAAAAGGATCACTAAGATGATTTAAGGGCATGTCTCTCCTTAGCTGAGAGTGCTAGGATGGTTCATCGTGGAGATCTCAGGGAGCTCTTACCAATGTGCACAAACCACTGAAAGGAGGATGTAAAGATCACCCAGATCCACACGCTGGTCAGCGTCCAGGGATGGGAGGTAATAGGCACAAAGTAAAACACAGCATCCTCTGTCTGAACATTTGGAAGCAGTTTTTAGCTATGAGGGTGACTAAGCACTGGCAAAGGTTGCCCAGAAATATTGTGGTCCCTTTCTGGAAATATTCAAAAGCAGTCTGGACATGGTCCCATTAACCTGGTGCAAGTGGCCCTGCTTCAGCAGGGCAATTGGACCAGATGCTCTCCCAAAGGTCCCTTCCCACCTAAACCTGTACTCCTGTGTTTATTTTTTGCCTTGTATAAAGGCTGTGAGTCTGACAATAAATATGATAAAGTGACTTTGTCAAAATACCCATGTCTAAATAATAAAATTCAAATGCATTCAAAAATTTTGTAAATATTACAGACTGTTAGCTTGTACTAGATTATCATCTAGATCTAAATCACTCTACTTTAAACCAGCTGCTTAGTCTCTCTAATCCAAGAAGAATGGAGAGAAATTAACATTGTCAGAAGATGACTTAAATATATTTTTTGTAGAATATATTTAATTGCTTTTAGGAAGTGTTTACCCTGACTGACCATACAGAGAGAGTAGAAGACAAACTTAATCAGAGATTAATTGGGCAGCACATATTTGGAGAAACTGTGATCAAAGTTCATTTGTTTTGCAAGGATTTTTTTTTTTTTTAGATAGCTTCTTGGCCTTTTGGAGATAGATTACTGTCTTTGGAAAAAAAAACTCAAATCCACTGAGTGTGATTCAATCCAATATTTTTTTCTGAATGCTCTTGATTTTCATTGCAACTAAAAACTCTACAAAATAACCTGGCTGCGCATTCCTCATAGCCAACTTTCTCATTGTTGAATGCATTGGTTTAACCAGATTCTATCTTCTCATGATAACCATTATATCACAGCCCATTAACAATTTTTTCATGGTCCTAGTAATTTGTCACTTAATTTTCCATGTCAGAACTGACTATGATTGAATCTGACCATCTGTATGACTTCCTTTTGTCTTCTGTGGCTCTTTGAGGTAGTGGAGAAGTACACGGAATTTTTCCAGTGAGTCCTAGAGCAATAGTTTCAAAACTGAGTAGCTGATCAGTGTGGGACAAAGCAGAAGTGGTTTTTATGAGGGCCAAATAGTGAAAAGAAAGGGTCAGTTCTCTATCTAGGCATCCCTAGGAGGAGTGGTGGTGCAACCAAGATTTTTACTGCACTTCTTGAAGGTGAGTACCCATCAGGTGTTTCATCTCTCTGCCTTATCTCATCCTCAGCATTTCTCAGGACTGGCTAAACTGTAAGGCATCTCTGACCACGTTCTCTTCACTGTCCTGCTATTTATATAGAAAATAACACTCCTTTCCAATCTTCCTTGGAGACGCTGGTATTGGTTGCTTGTCATTGCAAGCAAGTAGTTTAGTCTGTCATCACAGCAAACTTTAATTCAAAAGTCTCAGATATAGGTATTACTCAAGTGATAACATGCTGATGTCATTCAGCATCTAATTCTGGCTGTAACTTAAGTTACCTTAACTTGGATTTTAATTCCTTATTCTTCAGGTATCAACGTATTTTTGAAGATATACAACAGACAGACAACTGGTCTGAAATAGCCAGTTGACCTATTTTCTATCAATCCAAGTGTGTATTTTCATCATTCAGAGAATCATACCTTACTGGGTACTATCCAGTTTAAGACTGCAGTAGAAATAAAAAAATTGCTTTGAAATACTTTGTTCTTATGGACATTCACAGGCTAGGGCAATAATGATGTAGGTATATCATATAGTTGAAGAAAAAATACAAAAAATATATAAATTCCATGTATAGTTTAAAAGAACCACAATCTAGCAAACAGAATGGAAATTATAACTCCTCAGCACTACAATGGGGCTACAGGTTAGTAATTTTCCTATTTATTTAAGAGGGCATAAGCGATTAAAAATACACACACCATGTGTACATAAGTCTTGTTTCAATCCCATCTTTTATTTCCAATCAGCCAATCTTGTAAATTAGAAACGTTAGTATTTGTGAAATAAGTTTCATACTGCAGAAGAAATTTTTTTTCTTACATTTCTTGGGGGAATACCAAATAAACTCTATTTCTTCTGTAGGTGCTTGATGATTATCTCTCCTTGAAGCTCAAGACCACAAACTCTGCTTCAGAATGGAGGATGAGATGCAAAAACTGCCTGATGAATTCAGGAAGCTATGAGGGGTTGAAGAAGGACAGGAACAGAGAAGAATGGATGGCAAGATTATTTGGAAAGGAAAAGCCAGAAGAGATACTGGCCATGCATTCTATCCCCGTCAGGGCATTGATCTGCTCTGTCCATCTGCAGCTCCAAAATCTCAGCAGGCACCCTTGACCACCCTACACCAGGGGCTGCCTCTCTTCAAGGATAGGCCTTGTCATATCAGCTGTTTTATGGCTTTCCTACAAAACTCTTGAGTCCTTTTCTAAATAATCTGTCTGGCCCATGGCAGGGATAATAGACTAAATAACATTTAAAGGTGTTTTCTGACACATATCAATCTATGATTAGGTTTCTGTGAACTATCCACTTTTCCACCAGCACTTTACTGGCGCATTCTGAAGTGCCTTGAGTTTTTCAGAGCCCTGGCAACTGTGGTAACAAAACATTTTCTCTCTGTTGCTATGCAATAGACATGAGGCAAAATACAGACAGATCAATAAAGTTTCCTCTGGTTTTATTTTAAACTTTGATTTCAGAGTTCTCTCTTTTTCTGTATTAAATCTAGCATATTGGTATCTGACATGAAAAATTTGTTTACTTCCTTTTGGTTGTTGGAAGGTCTTGTTTTCCTCTTCTCAGTTTTCTCCCTATTTATATTTATGATCTTAGTAAAGCTTTGTTTTGTTTAAGTCTTTTCTACTGCCCACTCTATTTTGAGGAAATAAGAAATTATAGATATACCAAAAATATCTTACGAGCACAAGGAAACAGCAAGAAATTGCCACAGTGTAATAGTGTGGCATGCCATGGTGTCGGATGAGCAATCAAAGACTATTGCATTTGGTTATGTAATTGCTTGAGCAAAGAAATCATCTCTCACATAATGTAATCCATAAAACTGACCAGGCAAAATTATACACCTTGCCATAACTAGAAGTCCTCTAAGTAAACAAAATGAAAATGAGAAATCCTAGGTAAATCAGCTACTTTGGGTGTCCAGAACAATAAGTATTTTAGAAAAGACATGATGTGCCACATCTGAGATAATATGTAGCATTGTTTAGTGATCTTGAATTCTTGGATCCAAGGACTTTGCAGCATTTGAATGCCTCTGTGCATAGACACTTGGAACAGTCAGAGGAAGCAGATCCAACAGACCTTTGCTCTGATCAGCTAAACAGCTCCTTAATAAAAAGGCTACCTGAGAAAGCTGGTAGTGATAAGAAGTCTTAACATCACACAACAATTTATGAAAGTAAAGAATGGTTTTAGATAACCTGAGCTATACAGTTAAAAGATAATTCATGATGGCTGTAGGAGAGGTAGGTGCCCGTGAGGTGGTAATGAGCACATAGCAGTGCTGACACCTGCTTGGTCTGCAATCCCTACCAAAAAGGTTTTGTTAAATCTGTGTCTAGAAAACAGTGTAAGTCAGAAAACTTTGGGGTTTTTTGGGGGTTTTTTTGTCTTTTTACAAAGCAAAACAAAATTTATTAACCCACTTAGAAAGTAGTCAGATAGAAAAGTTAAAACTATTAAATTTTTTAATCTCAGTCTTCCATAAACCTTTTTTTTTGTCTGGAACATAGTGTTAAATTTGGCTCTTCTAAAAAAACTGAGTTGTGGTCTGGAGGAGACAAAATGTTTTTCTTTAGTGTCTGTTGGTCATGGATGGAATGACACACCTCACTTGTAAGACAGAAGTAGCGATAAGTTTATTGATATAAAACAACAATATAAAAAGCTTTAGTAGTAAATGTGACAGTGGTTTAGCAACTTCCAAGGACACAGTCAGACCAATGCCTTTGCAACCATGCCTTTTGAAGAAACTGGCTCCTCTCCCGTGTGAGCCATGTGTCAGGCAGCCCCTATGAACAGTCACACCCCTTGGTCACAGGTTGCCTTTCCTGTCTCCCCTCACTCTGAAAAATACCTGACACTTCTGCGAGCTTGGTGATTACCAAACAAGTCAATCCACTGTTCTTCTATGGGCACGGGATGTTTTTCTAGTTGGTGTGTTATTGGTAACCACAATTTAATCATGCTAGAGGACTTTTTGATTTAACTCCAGAAAGTCAAACAAAAGAATAGCCAGCAGGTAATACTAACATTAATTAAAAAACTAATAAAAGTTACTCTCATTCTCCACATCAACAATATAATTTAAAAGCACTGTGAATGACTATAGACCCTCTGAGCATAGTAAGAGATCATGCATGGTTCTCTCATTTATTCCCCTGATCAGAAAGGAGAGCCATATGGCAATAATTTATTATAATATTACTACTACTACCACTCTTATTATTTATTTAAAAGTCTTGAGGGGAAAATGCATTTTATTTTGAAATTATTAAACTTCAGTATTATAATGAGATGGGAAGAAACTAAGCTTGTGGGTGTTTTTATGGGTTTGGTTTGTTGTTTTTTTCTGTGCTGTTTTCATTCTTTGGGATTGGCAGTATAAATTGTTCTAGAGGAAAAAAAAAAACAAACCAGAAATAACAGAGAAAGCAATAGCCTATGGGTCCCTGGGACCAAAATATCCTAGTCTTTGATGATAAAGCCCCAGTCCTTGACTATAATCTACTATTTATACAGAGGGATGATATTGTCCAGAAAACCAAGATTATTTTCCCTTATGTTTCCCTCTTCTATAATTTAAGTTCAATTTCCCTTTGAAAATTCTTTTGGTTTTGGGACTTTTTTTGTTGTGTTTTCAAACTTATTTTTTATTTTAATAGGAATCTCAACCTTATTTACTAGTTCAATTCACCCTTCAAGTCACAGTTTGGTTTGGGGTTGGATTTGGATTTGTTTTGTTGTTCTTTTTTTCATTTTGTGAGGTGGTTTGTTTTGGTTTGGTTGGGTTTCCTTTTGTTTTGTTGTTCGTTGGTTGGTTGGTTTGGTTTTTGGTTGGTTATTTATTGTTGGTTTGTTGGTTTGGTTTTTTTTCTGGCCAATTCAGCACCCAACAAAGCTATATTTGATATCCAAGGCTACTTTTGATGGAATATTTTTCTCACCCATTATTGATCTGATAAGTCAAAGGATATGAAAAATATAAAAGTCATTGGGGCTTAAAAAAAAAGTTGTTTTTTTGGAAGATTAACTCTGTCACCTTGTGTCTGTATACTTTGTTTCACTTCAATCATGTCATTGAGTTTTAACTAGGTTTTACACTACATTTGTTATTCATCTGAATATAACAGAGATAATGCTTAAATCACAAGGAAAACTGGCAGATAGCTAGCAACAATGACCCTTGTTGAAGTTAGATACTGTAAAACAATACTTAAAATTTAACCTCTTGTTGCGTTATCCATCTTTTACTAATTTACCTATAAGCTCATTACTATAGCTACCTAAGAAACAGAGCCAAATCATTGCCAATCTTCTGACTTTTGAGTATCTGCAGAACTAATATTTAACCCCTAGCTAACATTATAATAAATTCGCAGCCAAACTGGACATGGTTGAATATTTTTAAGTTTAAAAGCTCTAATTGGTCTGGTTTATTTAATTTTCTGTCTTCTACATTTCCTCATTCACATAAGTTTGAAATTATGTTTAAAGGCAGAGATAAAGATATACATCTGTAAAGTTTTTTATTAGCAGTATTTGTGTGAATCCCTTTCATGTGGTTCTTTGAAAATGTAGCCAATTAAGTTAGTCAATTTTATTTTAAATATCCCCACTGTTGAATTTCATGTCCATTTACCATAGAATATTATTCTCTCCAACGGAGATGAAGAGAAGGATGCTAATCTTTATTCATAAGGACAATATTTTTTTTCAAAGCACACATCTGCTATAGGCTGAAATGGCTGTGAATGAGATGAATTGTGACTTTGTTTAGATATGCAGTGGTACTTTTTTGGGAAAACAGGTACCAGCTTTTTGTTGTTTTATTCAGTCTTTTGATATTTGATGAAGTTTGTGATATAGAAGGTGAAATACAAAACAAATTAAACCACACATGGATGATTTTATAATAATGTATGGTCAAAAAAGAAACAAAACAATAAAAATGTCTATTACGCATTTTGATATTTTCATTTAATTTTTACTTAGGCCATGTTTCAAAGCTTATGCGAATTCCTCTGCACAATGCAGAAATTAGAATAAGGAATTTAGACTTTATATTAACTCTCCCAGAAGGATGGTTACTTTAATACCCTTTAATACCATGTAATATCATTTAATACTTTTGTGATACCTTAAAATAGTTCTATTTTACTTGAAACTGGTTGTAGTATATGAATTTGGACTTACATCTTTTGATGACTCTTCCATGGTGTATGAGCAATACTGGATTCCTTATGGCTCTACATGTCGGCAGTGACATTAATTGACAATGTGGTTGCCAATGTGCTTAGCATAAAGGCAAAGCAAAAAAAGTACCTTGCAATTGTTTTAATTGCTAACTCCTTAAAAAGTCCATGCACAGCAGAGATTTGTAGCTTCTGGGTGTTCTTCCCCCAAAGTGGGGGCAAACACACTTGGTACAATCAAGGAACACAAGACCTTGGTTATCTAATCAAGCATAAGAGTCGTCCTATAAAAAATATGATTCCATTTTTCTCAGCATCAATAATGCTTACAAAGCATACAGCAGAATAACCGAGTGTGTGATATCTGTGAAAACCCTCTGTGTTTTGTTCTTAGTTGGTAACTAAACAGAAAGCAGATAAAAAGCTTGTATGAAGGATTTATATAAATAATCATATTTGGTATTATAACTCTGAGTAATATTTGCTTCTGTTGTAATGAATGGCTATTTCTGTCTCCCTCCTTATATAATTATTTTAATTTGTGTTTTAAATCAGCTCTTGTGATGCAGATTGAAAATTCACAACAGACTAACAGAATCAAGCTTTTTGAAGAAAAAACCCTCATCTTGCATTAACAGGCTTCATTTCAAGACATGTTTCTTCTTAATTTTAATTAATAAGGACTAATGACATCTCCCAAGAAAGGATGTTTTCTGTCAATGTGCTTATTAGAATTATTTATTGTACTTCTTCAGGGCTACAGAAACAGTGCTCATCACAAAGATTTCCACAGTCACAATAAGATTTGGGGCAAGGACAGGATTCTTATGAACACACAATCAGACACAGGGATAAAGCTATGTCTTATTCTGTATTATCTTTCTATATTATCTTTCCTAGCTGATCCTTTTACTAGTTGCTACAGTTGCTTTTCCTTTCCAGGAAAGAATATCTTCATCTGTACATGATCACAGCCACTATTTTTTTTTGCAGGACCACAGATATTGTGAAGAAGATGGTATGAATAAGAAGACCGTAGAGAAAAAAATAAGAAAAAGGAAAGACAACCTTTTATAACTCAGGCTGAAACCAAGCTGAAACCAAGCAAAACTAGATTTTTTAATCCTTCCTGGGTCTGCTACAGACTTCTTATGTGTTGTTGAAAAAGACTGTCATAATGCCCATGCACAACAGGACTAATTTAGTCTGTCATTCCCTAACTTCTAAATGTTTGATTCCTCAACCTTAATGTTCTTTTAATGTCTTTTGTATGCAGTATACATATGTACGGTTACCATTTATTATTAAAAATTGATAAAGCACTAGCTTTTAATGACATGCATGCTTAACTATGCATCCCTAATGCTCCCAATATAATTTTTAAATGGGATTCTGCATTCAGTAGTGTCATTCTTTAATCACCTAATGTAAACAAGGGTTGTCCTTTGTTTAACAATTGCAAGTGTGGGTCATTAGGCTCTAGAAAATGTCTGACTGTAATTGCAGGATTTTTTGTGCTAGGTATCAGGAGCCATAATCCTGACTGAATACTTCGTTTTATGTATCAGTTGCAGCTTTTTGGCCTGACAGAGTTGTGACTGTCTTGGTCCAACAAGTAATCACATATCTTGCTGTTCATTGCAGGAATAGATCTGTTACTGAGATAACACCTATGCACTGCCCTTGTGAAAAGAGATTTTAATTTTCCATGAATACAATCTGTAAGGTGCAGATGGTACCAAATAAAACATAATGAATTAGACTGATACCTTGATACTTTCAGGGTTAAAATATGGACAGACAAGCAATGAATAAGAATGAATACAACGTAAGATTTTATGTGCTGTTTGAGGAGTATAAAATCTCCAGAGGTGCTCTGTTGCACAGCCATATGTTGTTTTCTCACTTAAGGCTTGTGAAAGTTTAAAAAATTAATAGGATTACTAATATTAAAAGCTAAGCCCAGAAATCTCCCTAGAATCTTCAGAGAAAGAAATGACAGACAAATATGGGGAAAATATAAGCTGGGAACGGGGAGGGAGCAGGCAGGGAGAGGGGAAAAAGGAGAACATCAGAGTTTGTGGTAGCTTTAAAAGTAATTTCATTATTTGCCAATAGAGTAGGCTTTTATCTGCACTAGATTTTTCAACTTTATATGCTTTATACTGAGGTTACTAAGTAGCGAAATGAGTTTAAAAAACAAGATTTGCATTTTTTCCCTTCTCTGAAAATTTTGAAATAGTTAAAGGCACCATGAAGAATTTTTACAATAAGCAAATATTTTTAGAATGAATCAGTATCTTAGTTAAACACTTTTTATCTTTGAGACCTGTACCATTGAACTAGGCTATATGTTAACGTTCTTGACCTCTTGGTTTAGAAGCACATTTTAGCAAAATCTGTAAAACAGATACACTTATCTCCCTTAAAAATGGTGTAAAACACCTGAAGGCCTGTAGACAACACAAATACTCCTGTAAGTACTCTTACATTCAGTACTACAATGCTGAGACTTTCAAGGATTAAAATAATCATTGTTGAGATTCTAATATTTCATTGCCAGAGACACTGAGGTTCAAGGCTGCTTTTTCCTTGTTAAGATTTTTTTGTTTTGTTTATCTGTGAAGGCCTCTGTTTTTTTGACCATTTCCCCAGCATAGCATAGAAGCAAGTTGCCTCTGTTTCTGTCAGATGACAAAGCTACAAATGGGCTGGTTTGTCCTCCTTGGGCATCACTTTAAGAGTAAAAATCTGAGTCCTCCTTTGCTTTGTGACAATCTGATTGCTTTTCCCTACTCTCCTACGTTTTTATATGATTAATGAGAAGTATGGTGAGGTTTCCTTCTCTTTTATACAACATCTAAAGTTGTTGTATACACAGAGTTTAAAACTATTTGATTTACAATGTCTAGTTCCCCTTCCAAAACAGTCTGAAAAATAAATTCCATGCTTAAATGTCGGATCTCTCCATGTCTGCTATATATTCTCTTCCCCAGTGAGACTTCTGGTAGGAAACTGTTTAATCCAGTGGTAGATCCAGTGAAAGATTTTGTACTGTCAATAATTGTACACTAAGTACATGTACAAACTACATACAGTATAATACTATTAGTATTACTTATAAATGTATCTCAGATAACTGAGATTCTAGGTAAGCAACCAAAAAATATTTTAATAGAAAAACCTGATAGGAATGGCCCCAGTTCTGAAGTTGTTCCACACTGGCAGGCCACTGTGCTAACAAAGTGGACTTTCACAGGGTCTTTCCCAAAGAAGGAGAATGTCACCAGCATGGAAGAAAAGTACAAGGCCGGAGACCAAGACTGGGTTCTATGTGGCAGCCATGACCTCCGCAATGAAACTGCAAACACATCTCAGCAGAACAAGTATCTTGCCTGAAATGTCAGCCCCTTTATATAAACTCTTCCATCCCTGTGAGTAGATACATTTGTTAAAATATAATTTGTATGTATAACTTAATGAATATTTGGGGCTATCTTATTTATACAGACAAATTGATCTCTGTTGGCTTCTGCATTCTGTTGGCTTACTGGTTAAGCTTTATCAAGTCTCTGACTGTGAAAGAGCTCCTAGAATAAAGACTAAAGCTTTCCTATTTCAGTCGTTATCTTTTAATTAATACATTAGATTGTATATATGCAATATGTGGAGTAAAACCAATTTCTTAGGAAAAAATCAAGCAGGAGAAGAGCTGAAGAAAATGGGTTGCATATTTGGTAAGATTTCATAAGGAAGATAAGTTTGAGCAGTGTTAATCCACATATCAACATCACCAGTGACTGTTTTTTTACTTTTGCATATATTGCACTTTTATTTTTGTAGTGATAAAAAACATGTACATATGTATAGGAAGATTTACATAAATATTTTCACTTAAATCAGTATGAAAATTTCATTTTGGTCAGAAAAACAAAAAAAAAAAAAGTAATGTTTCCACAAAATTTGGATTTCAGTGACTATTTTTAAGTCAACATAAATAAATAAAATTTCTTGAGTAATCTGAATAGTCTATCTGACAAGCCTACTTTATCACCTTCAGCAGAAAGACTGGAAAATTATTATTTTGTATTCAGAATACAATATTTATACCAAATAAAGTATTAAAACCTACAATATATCTTCTCAGCTGCTCTAGATTACTGTTTAGTAATAAGATAGGATTCCTGACACTTAAATCTATATTTTTATTTAGTAATCTATTAAGTTTTGTTTTCTTTGATAATTCTCATTAAATAAGCAGTGTAGAGCTAAATATCAAAAGCACGGCATCGATGATTGTGTTCAGTGCTGCTGATGATAAACTCATGGAGAAAAGCTGTTGGCATACTAAAAGGTAGAGTTTTCATCCCTCGAGGGACCTGAGAATTTCTTTGACAGAAAACTTCATGGATATTAGCAAGGAGAAGTGCAAAGTGGAAACAAGCAGCCCTCCGTATGGGCTGGGAGGCTCCCCTGCTGAGGAGGCCTGAGGGTCATGCTGGATTACAAGATTGCATCACTGGAGGTCTTCTCTGTGAGACAAAAACTACTAAATCAGCCCATTATTGGTGATACTGCTTTGATCTAGAGCTTGGATTAAAGAAACTTCAGAAGTCCTATGAATACTAAGATTTTATGGGGCAGAAGAAAACAGGGGGAAGGAGTGTCTTATTTAAACATCATAAACTGATGTTCTTTTAGCAGCGGGCAGCTGCTGAGTAGTTTACCATTCATCCTGAACACAAGGGCCAATTTGAAGGTCTGTTAGAGTGCAATATTAGGCAACCTGGGCAATTTCCATTCGTTATTTTGAATGTGTTCAGGTCCCATAAAACTCAGAAATTCCTTTAATTAACATAGTAACAATATATTCTTAAAAGACCACATTACCTATGACACTGTTGAGCAGATGTAAGTTAATAAAATACTTTGATAAATCCCTTTTCACACTTTTGCAGTATGTAGACTTTGCATTACTGCAGTTTATTAGCCTGCAATAAAAATGTAAGAAATAAAATTTCCCAACTTTTTTACAAAGGTGGCATATGCTACAACAGTTTCTGAGTTAAGAGCTTTCATAGTATCTGTGATTTATGCAACAGGAAAGAAAACTAAAAATCAGGTGTTTAAATGACATGGTTGTGTTTTACTTAACACCTAATACATTCATTTCACATTTTAGTAACATGTTATATATGGTGCTGCAGGGCAAAAATTGTCCAGGGAAGTGTATTTTGTGTTACATCAGTTTATTTTGGGATATTAAAGACTTACTTGAATTCATAGACTCATAGAATCATTTAGGTTGGGAAAAACCCTGTAAGATCTTTGAGGCCAACCTCCTAAACCATATCCTTAAGAGCCACAACAACACATCTTTTAAATACAGCCATTTAATACAGGATGGTGACTCCACTACTTTTCTGAGCACCCTGTTCCAATGCTTAACAACCCTTCATGTGAAGAAATTTTCCCTAATATCCAACCTAAACTCCAGCGTCCTCAGTTGTTCCTCATAAGGCTCATGCTCCTAACCTTTCACCAGATTTGTGCCTTTTCCTGGACATGCTCCAATGTCCTTCTTGTAGTGTGGGGCCCAAAACTTAACACAGGATTTGATCTCCCATCTGGGGGCCATAATCTTGTGCGTCTCCCTTTGGATTATCAGGACTTCATTCCATTTCCCATCCCTGTCTTCCAGATCCTGTTTTGCTCATTCAAGGTGTCTGTTATAAACAAATATAGAGCTGTCTCATTGTTTGCTTGGTTTTTAAAAGTACTACAAAGCTGAGAAAGAGATAATAAAAAAGTGCAATAAACTGAATTTAAAATTTCCATCTGTTTTGTGGCAAGGTGAATGAATTTTAGGCTATTATCTTTCAATCATTACATCTTTCAGTTAAATCACAGATATACCAGCAGTGTTGAAATGTCTTTTGGGATATTAACTTTATACAGTATATGAACATTGCTGCTAATTCTGTCTTAATACCAGGTAGCTAAAAATATATGGCTTCTGACATTGTCTGTGCATCTAACTGTTCTGTTCTAAAAAAGATTCAAAAATTACCTTCACAAAGGGATTTACTGAGTGGTCAAATCCAAAGAACATTGCTGGGATTTATATTTATAGCAGACTTAAATTAACATTTTACTTAATACTTTCTTTCTTGGAGATGTACTTGCCTCCTTATTCTGCCACTTTAAATAACTGGAATAATGTAGGGATCTTGTTTTCATAACCAGAGCTTATTAGAAACTTTACTGTAAAAACTGTCCTATCTACTAGAAATAAGTCAAAGAGGGCTAAGGTTGTACAAAGGATTATTTCTCCTTCCAGCTTTTGGATGGAAATGTTGTTGCTACCAACGCCTCCATTTTGTTAACAGCAAGGACTCAGTTTATAGAGGTTTAGCCCAGATGGCAACAAAGTACCATGCAGCCAATTTCTCCCCAGTCATCTGCCCTTCTCCCCACCCTGCAGTCAGGAGGAGAATTGGAAAGAAAAGACAAACCTCAGAGCTTGAGAGAATCATGGGTTAAATAGTTGAAACAAATGAAAATATACCAGCACTGCTGCTGCTACTACTACTTAGTATTATTATTGTTTCGGTTATGGTTACGGTTATGAAAAGGAGAGAAGGAGTGAGGAATAAGACGCAAGAAAATCAAGCGGTGCACCATGGAATTGTTCTCACTACCTCCTGACCAATGTGCAGCCCATCCCACAGACAGTGATCAGCCCCTTCCAGCCACCTCCCCCAATTTATATAATAGGCATAATGTTCTGTGGTGTGGAATGTCCCTCTGGCCAGTTTGGGTCAGCTGCCCTCATTATGCTTCCGCACAGCTTCTTGTGCATCTGCTCATTGGCAGAGTGTGGGACTGAAAAGTCCTTGAAGTAAGCATTGCTTAACAACTAAAATGTCAGTGTGTTATCAACAGTATTTTCATATTAAATCCAAAGTACAGCATTGTACCAGTTACCTGGGAAAATTAACTATATGCCATCCAAAACCAGGACAGCCTCTCATGCTGTCAAGTTGTCTAATTCTGAAAAAGCTCTTTCCAGTGTTGCAGAACTAATGGAGAATATGAAGGGAATTTTTTTAAGCAACCTTACTTACAAGTCTAAATTCTGGATCAAACTGGTGCTGTTATTGAAAATTTTATTCCTGTAGGTGTTCAGCAATCTCCTTTAATGTTTCTTTGACTATAAACTGGCATTTTGGATTTAACCTGGCCTCTTAAGTATAAAGATGTCTTGATTATATTACAGATGCACTTGAAATGAAAAGTATTCTGGTAACACAAACACTGACATGTGAAAACATTGTTTCCTAACATTGTCATGGAGCCATTTCTCAGCCTTGAGACTGTAATTATAATGTTACAAAGCTGTGCACACAAAGTAGCAGCTGTTAACATTTTCATTACTGACATCCTGTAATTCAGGTGATAAGTCTATAGAAAAAAACCTTTTTCCTTCTTCTAGTATCTACTCTGCTACGTAGATATTCAGGGGCTGTTGGACTCTTACTTCCAGCTTGGGGAATGATCTCTAGCCATTAAAAGCAATTAACTGCAAATGATGACTGAATGTGTAAGTCCAACTTTCACATTGGATAGCACTAGAGGAGCTCAAAACAAAGGTGATAATGTGAAACATCATGACTGAAAATGTGAAACATGGTGTTTAGCTCTCTTGTATATCATATAGTCATATTTGTCTATTAAGCTGTGTCTAAACCTAAATGTTATTTAAGCAACCAGAGTCTAGATTTCTCTCCTTTTCTGCTAATGAAATTGTTTTACTGACTGGTGATTGGACATTGCGTACATCTAACACTTCTCCCTTTTCTCTGATCCACACAATTCTACAGCAAGTTGTTTTGGTTTTTTTTTAATGAAAAGCTGCTAATGCAAGAAAAACGTGACAGAGCCAGATGGATTCTGGCCATCTCTCTTTGCTGGCTGCTATACAAGCCTTATTTGCAGCTGTACTTTCTCCTGCTGCCTTGTCCTTGAATGCTGATGGTTGGAGGTAGCCAACAGGCAACTTGAATCACTTCATCTTCCATTTTTCCTAGTGAGAGATTGAGCTAGGTAGTTCACTGGACCTTCAGAAGTAGACTGGCATGAAGAGAGGTTTGTGGTACTTTTTCTTCTTTCTGGCTTCTTCCTTTCAAACTGAGAGTCTTTCCAGTGAATTATTTAAACTGACACAAATTTATTTTTTTTAAGGGGTATAAAAATACTTCTGCTTATATATCTGTCCCATGTCGCTCTTTTCTTCAAGACATTTGCTTTTGGCCACTTTCAGAGATGATGTGATGGGATAAATGGACCTCTAGTCTGACCCACACCAGTTTTTCTACTGTTCTTACTGAAACACCAGCAGCAGTCAGCCCTTAAAAATAGTAAAAACAAAAAAAAAAAATTCATTTTAGACAAATTTTACTGTTACTGCACAGACATTGCATGAACTTCCTGAGTAGAAGGCTTAGTTTAGATCTATTTTGGGGAAAATGGCATGAATTTTGGTGCATGGCAGAGGTTCTCACCAAGATTTGTCTTCCTCTTAACAACAATCATACAATCTTTGTGCAATATTAGGTTGTGCAGTACAGTTTGTAATTAATTTGAAATACAAAATTTGCTACATTGTAACTTTCTAGGTCCTCTCAGATCTTTTCCATAATCCAAGTGATTAAAAATTAGTAATGCCCATGTAATTAATAAAAATAAAGTTGAAAATTTAAAAATTAAATTGAAATTTAACAAAAAACATACATAAAATCAGTAAATTGTTTACCGCTGTGAATGATATGTTCTTTCATTAGACTTACTAGACTGTGATCTCTTGACATTCATTTTAAGGTCATGTCTTCCTATTCATTTAATACTTAGAAAGGAAGCATCAACTTGTACATCCTCCTGGATGTACAGTAAAACTAAATACAAAGTGGATTTTTCCCATTTCATACAGTTCAATTTCTAGTCTTTATGCCTCTGAAAATACCTTGATAAAAACAACCTCAAAAAGCAAGTAGGGTTTCGTACTGAGTTTTTTTTTAGCAAGTATTTTTGAACAAGTGGTGTATATACACAACAGTGATACAGCTCTCATGACAGGAGCATGCTTCTCTTTTAGAGAATTAATGTCAATAAGGAAAATCAGTTTCTGTTTCAATGTTTACCATTTTAATACAGTGAAAGTACTCAGATGTCATTTTAAGCGTAGGAGTTTGTATAATGGCTGAACATTAAAAAATTAAGTTTTAGGAATGTTGCTAATGTAACTAATGGATATTCATTACTCACAGCGCACTTATTCAGAAAATGAATTCTGTAGAAGCTGAGATCATAATGAACCTAATAAACTGTCCTGATATAGTAGTTGAACCTCTGAGCTACGTCAATAGGCAGTGGAAACATTATTACTATATACTTCCTATTTCATGTAGCAAAGAATTAACCCACAGAGTCCTGCCAAAAAGTCACAGAGAAGATTTAACAGAGAATGCTGCTTAGGTGCTGGGTCTTGTCTTGTTGGATTATTTACAGTTTAAGCTGATCTACCAAGACAAGTTGGAAAATCCCATAAAAACCAGAAATTTGCAGATTAAAACAAATTTATTTTCCTTTCAGTGTTTTTCCAGGGAAAATGAAGAGCAACAAAACTGGTGAAAGGGTTTGGAGGAACATCATATGAGGTATCACTGTGGGCTTTGGGTTTCTCTGCTTTGGAGAAAAGGATGTTCAGGGATAACCTCATCCATCTTTACAGATGTGCTTTTCTCCTCCTTGTCTATTTACAAGACACAAGGGAATGAGTCAAAGCTGTGCCAGGAAATGTTCAGGCTTTACACTAGGAAGCATATCTTTTCTAAGAGACTGGTGAAATGCTGGAACAGGCTTCCTAGAGAGGTTGCCAATGTCCCAAGCCTGTCAGTGTTTAAGAGACCTTTGGACAATGACCTTAAAAACATGCTTTAACTCTTGGTCAGGTCTGAAGTG
Source organism: Leptocoma aspasia (assembly GCA_013399835.1). Taxonomy (NCBI): domain Eukaryota; kingdom Metazoa; phylum Chordata; class Aves; order Passeriformes; family Nectariniidae; genus Leptocoma; species Leptocoma aspasia. The sequence goes on from VXAX01002697.1 coordinate 49,176, forward strand.
CTCAGGCAATTGAAACAGATATTTGTTGCTGGTCCTTTCCACTGAACTGTTCTCTTCCATTCTCTCCTCTTCTGAATCAAGCATTGCAATTTGAATGCATCTTTCACATTAGTGTGTTTTTCTTTGCTAGCAAGAATTTCCCTAACAGTAATTAATTATTTTTGCCAAAACTTTTAACTGATAAATGAACTAAGAACATTTTCCCCCTAAACAGTCAATTAAAAAAAATCTGTAAGCAAAATAATTTTTATCTATTGGGATGATCCACAATGCTTGTAATAATTCAGTATTAGAGTTATCCATTCTTCCAAACAATGATTTACATGTGTATATATACATATATATGCAATATATGTCTGTGTATAAAAATAATTTCAAAACATTAAGTCAGCTAGGGCCCCAAGATATTTTTTTTTCCCAAGGAGTTTTGTTTGAGTTTATTTAAATCTTGAACTGGCTATAAGACTTAAAGTTCCTAAGATTTTAGTACACTTCAGTTGTTCAAAAGAACAACAAGAAATTCCATGTGACACATTTTGCAGAGAGAGTGCTACATTATAATTTGATTTTATTTGTGGCCTGGTTCTTAACCCTGTATTTAGGAATGTGTTTGGAAGAGTCTTAGTGCTGGAATCCGTAGGAATATTGGTCATCCTGAAATTACAAATCAAGACGATGTAACCTCATGGTTACATGATGGTTAGATGATGTTTAATGGACCAGGCTCGGAAGCCTACAGGTTTCATTTAAATATTCATGTAAAATATTTACATATAAAACAAAAAGCATATTTTGGGCTTGTCAAAGCACATCTGTATTATTTGATCAGCATCTATTCAGATCCCTTTTACTGGACTCAGTGTACAGCATAAGCTCCTGCCTTGGTCACAGAGAGGCTTAGACACAAGCTGTCGTTGTGTACGTTCACATTTCATTGATGGTGCCATTTCTGGTCATTTCTAAGTCAACAAACCAGTTAGGACTCACTGGTGTACAATTGCCTGGTTTGTGATTCATTTGAATCCTTTTTTCAGTCTCAGTTACTCCATAGTTTTAGTAATATGGATTTGGTAAATCCACTGAACCATTGATTGTTTTTCTCAAAGTGGACCTCCAGTACCACTCATCCAAAGGTACAAACAAAGGCACCACCAAGATCAGAGCAAGAGTGCTGTAATACGAGAATCAATAACACACAGATGGAATTCGGCAGTTATGGGAAATGATCATTCAGTAGAATTTCTGATCCATTATAGAATCTTATAACTGTCCAACTTCATAGGACAGTTTATAATTTCAGACATTTCTTTGGTCTCTTCGTGTACTTCTCTGATGCACAACCAGTTGAGGTTATGCTTAATTCTTTGGAAATATGCAAAAGCAAACTTTGTGTAATTTGCTGAATGAACTAGGTATCATATCAGGGACTTTCTGTAATACAAAAAATATATTAATATACAAACAATATCTAATTTTGATAAGTCAAGAATATTTTTCTGATAGTTGTTCTAGTTTAACATATCTCTGGACCTTTTTGTTACAATTAGTTGTAGGAAAACATTATTTAGTTTATTCCACTGACTCTCAACCCTAATTCAGATGGCGCTTGAAGGACATTAAAGTCAAAAAGTGGAAGATATTCTTCCAGCTGTGGCATCTGACAAAGCCAGAGGCAAGTTTCTGCATAAGCTCACCAGGCAGTGATGCTGACAAGTCCAGAGATGCCTTTGAGTCTACCACATAGTTTTACTCCTGGCTGGTTTCTCTTTATGTCTTATTATTTTATCTTTTTTTTTTTTTTTTAATTTTTATTTTACTTTGGAAGCATTCACCCTTTTCTTCATTTTAGGAATAGATTCTGTGGTGTTTTTCCTGACTTCTGGAGAGAATACTTTTATGCTCACATCTTGCCTGTATAAAGCTTTTCTTACTTTTTCTGAGTTATAGTTTGATGTGTGTTCCTCTGCCATCCTAGTAGTCTTTGAGAATCATGAGTAGTTGTTGAAGATGTATTTTTCTGTGAAACACACTAGTCTCATCAAAAAATAAAAAACAAATAGCAACAAAAAAAGTAGCACAAAGCAGTATCCATAAAAAAAAGATGGCAGAGAATATGTTGCACTAATTTCCCTTCAAATTATATGTATTTAATTACATACATAAATATAGGTATGAAGATAACATATTCATGTACCAAAAATATTTTTATTCATCTTAGCCACTCATAAGCCATTAACATATCAGTCCGATTGCTCTGTGTCCTTTACAGTGTACCTAGTCAAAGTGTGACTCCTGGTGTATGCTCCACTGCTTGACTGTAAACAAATTAATCAAATATGTTTCTGTTATCCTTTTAAGACATTCTCTTAGCTACAGAAAAGAAATGAAAACATGCAAGAATGAGATGCTTTGTAATTAACAACCATACCTTTGTTTGGTTTCAATGTCTTATTCATTTCAAAACAAAACAACTTATACAATATTTAACAGTTTCTGAATTAGTTGACTTTACAAGGCAAGGAAACCTTGGCAAATACTGCAACAATACTTACCCAGTGCAAGTATTGCATGACCTTCTGTATCATCGGTTATTTCAAAACACCCGGTAAGATAAAGACATATGGAATTATCTTTATAAACTGTCAATTAAGGCTAAGTAATCCATACATTTAATAGCTTTAAAAGCAAAGTAATTTAGAAAAGTCCTTTTTACTGATCTTGTGGAAGATTAGTTGTACGTATCAATTTACCTGTTTCTTTTGATAGTGCTCTCTTTATTTTTATTTCAATGAACAGAAAATATGAAATCCTTTTTCACTGAAGACAGTATCAAAACCCCACATGCCTCTAATTAGGCAGAATTTCATTGGAGTTTTCATTTTTTTCCCTTTTTCTAAAATTGCTTAACATCCAAAAAAATATGTGTGCCACTACTCTCTATTTAGCCTAGTAAACATTCTCAGTCAGTGTGTTTGTTGTATTTATAATACTAATGCATAAATAAATATGGAATTTGTATTAAAAGAAAGCACCTTTCTTTTATGTTAGTGCCTCTGCTAATTTGTACCTTTGTTTCTTTCTTCTTTTGCTCATACTCGCATATAAATTGCACACAAATAGTATTGTAGTGTGAATACACTCATATTTTGCAATACATAGTTAACCACTGCATAAAACATTGATTGCATGAAAACATTAGATAAGAAATTTCACTCTATTTATTCATTGGGCAGGATAAAATCTTTCAAAAGAGAGTGCCAAGATAAACATTTTTTAAAAAACCTCCAAACCAAAACCAAAACGGAAAACTTAAATTAAGCTTTTAGAAATATTTTAAATTAAATAAATTACCAGGAAAAGAAAGAAAGTCTCATGAAGAAACTGTAGGACCCAGCTTTATTTATTTAGTTAGTTACTTATTTGCTGCATAACATTATAAAATGTTTCTGGACAATCATCAAACATTCTCTTTTTAACAAAGCCAACAATTATCAGGTTCATATTCCGGGATATAACATAGGATTCCTTATGCCTTTTCTGTATCCTTCTCTAGTTACAAAAGTTGTGTGGACAGTCTTTTCACAGCAACTGCTTTCCAGAATTCTTAGTTCGGCTCTAGCAGGCTCCAGACTGTCCTCCATAGTTCATGTATTTGTGAACTTTTGGCATTGAAATGTTATTGTTCATATGAACCTCTTGTGGTGATGACCCAAAACCAAGAGTGGTGGCTGATACACCAGAGGGTTGTGTTGCCGTCCAGAGGGACCTCACCAGGATGGAGAAAAGGAGTGACAGGAACCTCATGCAGCTCAGCTAGGGGAAGCACCAAGTTACGCACATGGTGAGGAACAACCCCAGGCACCAGTAAATGCTGGAGCTGGAAAGCAGCAAGAAAATGCACCTGGGGTAGTTGGAACATGAGCCAGCAATGTATTCTTTCTTGTGTTAAAGAACTGTAATGGTATCCTGAGCTGCACCAAGAGGAGCGTTGTCAGCAGGCTGCTGGAGATTATTCTTACCCTCTAGTCAGCACTGGTGATGCCACATCTGACATACTCTGTCCAGTTCTGGGCTTCTCAGTGAAAGAGACACATGGATATATCATACAGAGTTCAACACTATCACAAAGAATGGATTGCACCAGAAGTGACTGCAGTGACTCTCTTATAAGGAAAGATTGAGAGGCCTGGGACTTTTTTGGTTGGGGAAGAGAGAGCTCTCAGTATATAGGTATCTGAAAGGAGAGTGTAAAGACAGAACCAAACTGTTTCCAGTAGTGCCCAGTGGCAGGAATACCAGCAATGGGCAACACATGGAAACACAGGACCTCCAATGGAACATCAAGAAACACATTTTTGTGTGAGGGCTTTAGGATCCTCCACCTTGGAGGTACCCAAAAGCTGGATGTGGTCTTTAGCCTGTGGCTGTAGGTGACCTTGAGCACCAGGGCTAGTTTTGACTCAAGACAGCTTTTTTATTACTATGTGTTTTGTTTGCTTTGGTTTTTGTTCCTATTCTAACCTACTCTAACCTCTGTATGCCATGGTGACCTCTAATTTACATTTTTAGGCAGGCCAATAAATGACTGTTCCAAATCACATACATGAATAGCCCTGTGTTGTGGTGAGCCCAGTATTTCCCTCTGTATCCAGTTTACATGTCCATCCTTAGAAAAATCTTTCAAGTAGCTTTATGAAGCTTCAAATTTGCTTCAAAACTTATTTATCTTTTGCTTAGTCCTTAACAATGTTTCAAGTAAAACTTTTCTTGTAGCAATTAGCAAGTTTTAACTGTCATATCTAGCAACTTTATCTTAAGAGTTTGCAGGAGAGGAATACATTTCAATTCAAGAAAGTACAAAATTTATAAAAGTTTTACATTTTCAGAGCATAAAATATCTCTCTTTTAATATTTTTCTTGGTGTACATGAGAAGAAAACAGTTAGTTTAACAGAATTCTTATTTCAAAACTCTTCTGAAACATGCATGTTGAAACACTTATTAATATTCAAGCAATGTTTTCAACACTGACAGGCGGTATACACAATATTTAGTTTCTTTGCAGTAGTTGTGTAAAATACTAAAGTACCTGTCATGAATGTATACTAAATAATTAATTTCTCTGTAAAATTCCAATGAGAGAGAGTTCCAGTCTGCCTTTAGAACCTCTTCTATGTAGACAGCTTTATACCACGCTGATATTGAGACAAATTACTGTTTGTGTCATTTCTCACAAAAGAGGGGAAAAGAAAAGAATGTTTGCTAGTTGTGCTATTATCATCTATCCCCCTGTCTGAATATGAGGGTTGTCATTCTCTTTCCTCTTCTCCTGGTTTTCACCAAGCTTTATAGGGTGACAAGTTCATACAATAAACATATTTTTAAGGTATTCAAGTAAAATGTCTTTAAAAGAATGTAGAAAAAAAAAAAGGATCCATCCTCTACAACATTTTTTTCACATATATACATACATATACATATTGCTTATGGAAGAAGTTATATTCAATAGTAGTCATACCCATCCCTGTTGTATTTTCAGAAGAAAAAAGAAAGGTGAAAAAGTATGTTTACTCTCTGCTTTTCACTTTTCCTCTATTCCAAGTTTTGAGTTGTTCTTTATTTGTCATGAGGATCAAAGAACCAGGATGTCAGAAAAGTAAATCAGTCAACATTTCTCAAAGGGCTCTGAGTGCACCAGGGGGATAAGAGAATGAATATCGTGAGCAGAGAAGAAAGATCTGAAAATGGATGGGTTTTCTTATGACAGAAAAACTAAGTTAGAAGGACAATATTCTGTGGAGGAAGGATGGAAAGAGAGGAAGAACAGAGGTATTACAATTTCTTTCTCCTGATCCTTGTTCTCTCTGGTTGGTTTGCTTTAAATGTGGTGTGAATAATCAAAGTGTGTTAAACATTTTGCATCTAAACTACAAATTTGAAGTGAAATTTGGGATGAGAAATCAAGTAAAACAGGATGCAAAACATGTTTTCCAGAGTCCATAAAGAATGTCCAATTCACATACACATACCCTATGAACAGACGTATATATACACACGCTCCTTCATTTTACAGTACTAAATTGAAGAAATGGCCTAATGGAAGAGACCAAAGCACTTATCAGAAAAGAATACGTTGTTTCAGACGACCTCATCAGAAAAAGACAGTCTCAAGTTTTAAAATGAAAATAAGAAAATCCTGTTTTCACTGCAGAGAGCAGAAGGATGGTGAGAAAGAAAAGAGAAAGAAAAGGNTGCAGCCTAGATTTTATCTGAACAGCAAAGGAAGAGGCCTTGCAACCTGCAATCTATTATAAAGAATGAGAAATAAGGAGGATTCTGTCTTCTAATCTTGCTGAGCCGATCTCTGTCACAAGCTTGTATATTGACATTGCTTTGCCAAGCAAGAAAATTAAGTAAGAAACAAGAAGAAATAGAATAACACATTAGATCTACATTTTCTAACTAAATAAAAGAGTGTAAAACCAGCCATAAAGTAGTCATATATGATATCTCTTCATGCTATCATTGAACAGAGTATTATGAATTAAAATGTGAAGAGAACATCTCTAAATCTATTGTGTGTTTTTGAATTTCAGCAGTGACAAATGCCATGGTAAAACCAGACTAAGTTAAGATAGTTTAGCTGTTTGAGCAAACTTATACCAGCAAAGAACCATATAATATAAATCACAAATAGCCCAGTCTTGCATTATTATTATTTTTCATAGTGCTCGTAATTTTTTTTTTAATTTTAATAGTAATTTTTATCTCTTTAGTTCCAGGACATCATTATCATCTTTGATATTTTCTGTAATTACATCCCATGCCATCAAAATTTTAAGGGCATCTTTATCAGTCTTGAAGAAGTTCACTGGCCAAACAAGGGTTGGATGGCCTGTTAAGACAAGAGACTGTTTGGCAGGTCTAGCTCCTTCCACCAGTGAATGGGAAGAATCATCTGCAAAGAGATCATAGAGTGAAAGTCTCTGCTCAGCAATCTGCTGCTTTCGTGCTTCCAGAATGCAGTCTGAGGAACATTACCAGGAGAGATCTTGCATCCCAATGGCTTTGGCTCCAGGCATATGCGTGATAAGAGTCATCAACTTTAACAAGAAAGAAAAGTTTTTTAGACCTAGAATATATTCAATAACAAAGGCTCATGACACCCTCAAAGGCATGTGGAGACAGTTATTTCCATTGTAGCATAGATTCTGTATCCCTTTCTGAAAACCTTTTCAGGATTTATTTGGGTAGTACTGATAGTGCATCTGAATACCTTAAGTGCATTCTTGGATCTTAGGCAGAATGTCTAACTCAGTTGTCAAAATTTCCAGCATTCCTTTCCATGCATTCCATGCATGAATTTTGAATTTTAAAAGCTGCAGTAATTTTTAATTTGATAATTTTAGGTCACAGTGCAAGCATAAAAAGTAATGAGATTTTCTACTGCTACTACTGGTAGCAACAACAATAATGCAAGNTTGTAAGAAAAGAGTGACTGTGATGAAACGTTGTGCCAGTGCAAATATAGCATTTTTGAGGGAGAGGCCATGTCACAGTAATTTTGATTTTGCACAAAAATGTAGCAAAATACTTTTGTTACTAAATGTTTCTGGCTGAATCACAGCTGCAACAGACCTTTATCTTCTCAGGGTGCTCATAGATACATTCATGAGCACACTGATACTTCTGAGCATTTTGTGGACATCTTACATTGATGTATAAGATAACTGGGGAAATAATTTGCCTCTCCTCTTGTATTTCCCTATACGCCTTCTCATATAGCACAACACTGAATTCAGATCTTGAGTGCCTGGATAAGTCAAATACCTTCAGCAGGAAAATTTCAACCAGAAACAACCCACCTGTTTATTGACTTCCAGTCCCTGCTTTGACCATTGACTAATTTTGTATGTGTATTTATATATATATATATA
>VXAX01002697.1:57358-83621 GCA_013399835.1 Leptocoma aspasia
TTTTTTTTTTAATTTTAATAGTAATTTTTATCTCTTTAGTTCCAGGACATCATTATCATCTTTGATATTTTCTGTAATTACATCCCATGCCATCAAAATTTTAAGGGCATCTTTATCAGTCTTGAAGAAGTTCACTGGCCAAACAAGGGTTGGATGGCCTGTTAAGACAAGAGACTGTTTGGCAGGTCTAGCTCCTTCCACCAGTGAATGGGAAGAATCATCTGCAAAGAGATCATAGAGTGAAAGTCTCTGCTCAGCAATCTGCTGCTTTCGTGCTTCCAGAATGCAGTCTGAGGAACATTACCAGGAGAGATCTTGCATCCCAATGGCTTTGGCTCCAGGCATATGCGTGATAAGAGTCATCAACTTTAACAAGAAAGAAAAGTTTTTTAGACCTAGAATATATTCAATAACAAAGGCTCATGACACCCTCAAAGGCATGTGGAGACAGTTATTTCCATTGTAGCATAGATTCTGTATCCCTTTCTGAAAACCTTTTCAGGATTTATTTGGGTAGTACTGATAGTGCATCTGAATACCTTAAGTGCATTCTTGGATCTTAGGCAGAATGTCTAACTCAGTTGTCAAAATTTCCAGCATTCCTTTCCATGCATTCCATGCATGAATTTTGAATTTTAAAAGCTGCAGTAATTTTTAATTTGATAATTTTAGGTCACAGTGCAAGCATAAAAAGTAATGAGATTTTCTACTGCTACTACTGGTAGCAACAACAATAATGCAAGGCCTACTGAGAAAATTATTTTGTTATTTGTAATATTGGACTAATTTCTCTTGTTCAATCTATTTTTTTCCCTTTTAGTTGCCTACATTAAATACAGCACCTCTTCTTAAGCAGTACAATTTAGCCCATCTTTCTTGCCTCAAAACATTTTTTACTTAAGACCATGTGCGTTGTTTTCTAATTTCATCTAAATTTTCAAGACAAGTTAAAAAGGTGTTTCTGAAAGTAAAACTGAGAGCTATTAAGTTGTCTGGTATGCTAGCTAGGGGAGAAGAACATAAAAAATGTGATTATATGCACACCTTCAGGTACATTACTGATGTACTGGAGTTAGAAATAATTTAGATGTTGACCTAATAGGCACAAGTACATGTTCTATGTAGTACTGAAATAATGAGACCTGATTTAAAAAAGAATTAAGCCAAGGTGACATTAAAGAATGCTGGAAGATAAAATTTACATGTTGATTAAATGACAGTACTTCACCCTTCTTACCTTTGCTTTTCATTCCTTGACATCTATCATTTGGAAGCTCTTTCCATTTAGTGCCAGCTGAATCTTCTTCACATGATTAAATAGATTATGCAGGACAGATATCAAGTTTTAATAACTATCATGGAACTAGCACCTTTTTTTTGTGGAAAGTGGGAGCAAGACATGGAACCTCCCAGCCCTTAGGAGTTCATCTCCACTGCCTGCTGAGAGCAGTCCCATGGCCAGATTTGTCTGCTGTGTAAAATTTAAGTCCCCAAACAATACTTCATGTGAACCCAGTCTGGACCCTCTGAAGCCTCAGAGACCTTGGATGTTTGAGCATGGCGTTGGGCATAGATTTCTAGGCTAATTTTTGTACTCTATTTTATTTGTAAACTCTAGATTACCTAACTAATTCATGGTTTATTGTGGTTTGTTTTTTTTTTCCCAAAAGTTATAGTTTCAGCAATAGTTTCAGTTTTATATAATGACTACATGTAATTAATATAGGTAGCTATATATTAATTAAAATAAGTAAATATAAAATCTAAATTAAATATTTTAATTTGCAATTATTGTTATTTTATTTGCAATTATTGTTAGCTAGTTAACTTCTGTGTTGCTTAGTGTTTATCCAGTGCATCTCTGTGAGAAATGCAAAGATTTGGTTATTGTGGTATGACTAAGTTTTCATTAGCAGGATCCCTTCGGCATTCTTTTTTGGCTTTTGGCTGTTTTCACCGTTAAAGTAGTACTCTGCTCCATTACCGGATTTGGAGCTGTACAAGTGGTCATTCTCCTTTGGGTCTACCTAGACAGATTTTTATTTTGGTGACAACTTCTCACCTTTGATATGATATACTGGTCCTTTATTATCGAGACTTCCCATTAGATCTTACTGCCAGCCTCCTCACTCTGCCAAGTAGGACACTCCTGCCTCGTAAGTTTGAAAAACTGGCTGGAGCTGCTGCAGCAGTGTCTTCGTGAGGGTTCCCAGAAATGTGCCTAAACTGGCAACCCGTCCCATATGGGTACAGCTTTTGTATTGTACATTTTTAAAATCCAGTGTAACACTAGATAGATCTCAGATAAGTGTAATGCTTTGCTTCCTGCTTGGCAATTTTAGTGTTGTTACTTCATGGTAATAAATTCTGAGATAACACCAGGGCTGTCTGTGATAGTATCAAGCCTGTGGGCGAATGAGCGATGTACAGAAATCAGGCATGGTTGAAAAATGCCTTCTGGATATATTTATTGGTTCTCCCTCTCTCTCCGTCTTGCCTGTCTTCTTTTTCTTTCTATGCCCTTCATCAGTAGCTGCTGATGGTTATATGACCTCAGTCCGAGTCCTAATTGCTATGAAATGAGCAAGTGGGAGGCAGCTGAAGTGGTAGGAAAAGAAGGGAAACTGATTTATTTTGTGTAAAACTGACTCATCATTTGGCAGGAAAGAGTCCACACTGTTAAACTACTGAGTCATCAGCACACTTGTGCTTCCTCTAGGGCTTCAGGCTCCAATGGTGACTGATGGATCAGGAATCTGACTGAGACCACCTTGTACTTCTCGGGTGCTATGCCATCATAACATACTCATCCCTCTCCAGATCTTCTCACTGGCAGTGCTATGACTCACCAGGCAGCTCAGGGGACAGACACTAAATCTAAACTGTAATTAGGGCACAACTGGCAAACTTTGTTTGGACCACAATGAACATTCAGCCATGTCCATAAAACATTTGCACAACTTGGAATTGCTGGGCTAATTCTGATGAAGAGACTGGAGCTGGGGTTACAAGGCCACAGCCAGAGACAGTGCACTTGCAGTTATGCAGATAAGCCTGCACTTCATCTTCCCAAATGATGCCCAGAGGCTGCCAGAACAGTCATTCTTTCACTTTTATGAGCAGTGAATTTACAATAAAAGGCATTTAAATAAAGGCTGTAGAGTACACTTAAAAGATGTTGTTCCAATTTGAGACTTTTTTATGGTGCTGTGGCATGGTGAAGTGACCCCATATATGATTGAGCTGAGGTGCCAACCTGCCCTAGAGTTCTGTTAATAAGGATTGGTGAGCCTGGAGGCAGCAGTGCTGGCAGGAATGCTGATGAGCCTCGTTAGTAGTGTGCAGCTCATTTCCTTTGGAGAAAGGTACACGCCTGTGGGGGAGAGCTGGTAACGAAGCCAGTCAAAGAGCTCTGCATCGAATAATTTATTTGGCTCGCTTGGTCTACCATTGTAAACAAGTCTTGCTTTCTGTGAATAAACTCATTAGTCCCCTATTTTTAAATAATTACATTACACATACACATTGGAGCCAATATTTTGTCCACAATTTTCTCTGTAACTTAATGCACAGAAATCTGTTCCTTAACTGACATTACATGCCCCAGTAAAAGGATATATACTTACATTTATGAAGATTTCTGCCACAAATGAGGTACAATATCCACATTTCTTGTTACAGGAGTCGTATAAGTCTTGCAGAAGTATTCCTGCTGCTACTTCCCAGTGGTATAAGATGACATGTTCTCCTGCATGTATACTGTCTGTACTTGCAGCAGTGAAATGACTGCAAAGTGCATTCGGGAAGAATGTATTCACATACTTAAATCTCTATCTAAGAACCTACAAGGGTAGAAGACAGCTGTTATAATTAGGAAAATACAGACAGCCTGCTCTGCTTGCCCAGAGCTCCTCAGATGCAGGTTGGAAATGGCAGTGAGCTGGATCAGTTGCTCCATGGTGTTTTACCAACAGCCTCACTTTTGTCTTGTCACTCTACTGGAGCAGTAGAGTCAGTAGACCAGACCTTCAGTCCTGAGGAGGAGAGCACTGCTTCAGTATATTTTCCTGAGGGTTTTTAAGTCTGGGTGCTGCAGATCTAAGCTACACAAAGAGGGCAAGCATCTGAACAAATTCACACAAATGGAGGAGTTTGAACATTTTCACATGAAAAAGTCCATTTCTATGGATTGATTTATTTAGGAGTTCTAGACTAAGTCTGAAGTGACCTGAATATTTCTGTGTAAATAGTTGGTTTCTTAACATGGCAGATGAACTGAGAGAAATGGAACAAAAGTACTGAGTTATTTTCTTCACTTTCTTGAGTGCAGTTGGAATGTATTTCATTTTAAAACACTCCAAATGGAAACCTCTGAAAGCTTTTCATTTAAATCAAGAAAGAGTTTGGCACATACATGAATTTTTTAATGTAATATGTTAATCCAGGTCTACTTAATTGTTAAATTAATCCAGGTCTACTTAATTGTTAAAAAAATCTTTAGATTAAAAACTCATATTTTCACCTGAAATTTTCCCACACCTTTCAAGAGCTTCGCATCCTCTTTTGCTTTTCCCACATAATAGCTGCTACCAATTATGCCAAACAGGGTAGAGATTGTGTGTGGCTTCCCTTTCATTGCCTGTGGGCTTTACACTTATTCTGGTTACACAAATACGAGGTACATACATCATTCCAAAGTGAGTCAAACTACTAAGTGTATTCCATTAGTGATGGAGACTATAAAAGGGATAAGAAGCTAATGCTTCAGTGCAAATACAGTCTAAAACTGCATCTTCATCAGGATTTTTTGACCACTCTATTTATGGTGTGTCAGATGAGGTTTTGAAGAAACAACACCAAACTGTTTAAACCAGAGTAGAGCCCAGCAGTTCCCCTACTGAACTCATTTATCAAACTGGAACTGGCTGGTCAACTATTAGTCTTTATTTCTCATACTTATGAAAGGACCTCATTTTACCAAGGTCCTTATAACTGTGACTCCCCTCTCAGACTGGTAACCTCCATCCATTTGCTGATCCTGCTGCAGTGGAAGAATTTTAAGGGAGTAGTTCTTTAAAGCAGGAGCAGTGCAATTTCAGGCAGAGGCCTTTCTCTCCAACAAAAGAGCTATTATTATTTGGCCTAAAACTTTTTATGTTTCAATGTGTAGCCTCACTAATTTAAACAGCTTTTTTTTTCCCCCTTTTTGCTCCTCTCAAAAATTTCACCTTCTATATTAATTTTTGGAGCTTGTTTGTTATATTTTTTCCTCTTTGTTGTTCATCTGTTGTTAGTAGCTAATAATACTAATAATACTAATAGCACTCCTATTAATAATGTTGATCTTATGCACCCCCCCAGATGTTTAGATAGATGTGGTTTTGCTAGTGCAGCTCCAAGTGTAAACATTACTATTGATCTCTGCCAACATATTTTATAAACTTTTCCCTTCTTATAATTATATTTGAGATAAAATTTGGAGGGAAACTTATTTACATAATTCTATTTCCACCTGCACTTCATTAATAGCTAAGCTATTTGCAAAAGCAATTTCCTAGTCAGTGGTCAACCACAATAAAATGTTCCATGTCCTAAATACTTCCAGTGAAATAAATAAGTCTGTAGTCACAGGAAGAGATTTACATTACAGAAAATCAGTTACATTATAATTGCATTTTCTAGGTGTTCTTATCCCTGTATTGTTTGCACTTATTTTTTTACAGTGATTTCCCATATCAGAAATCTACAATATTCACATTTCACCATACCACAGTATTAACTTCAACGTATTTGGGATCAGAGTGACTTAGCTGGCAGGTAACTGTCCTGAGTGTTCCTCAGCCTCTCAGCTATATAAACCATGTCCAGGTCTCCAGAATCTTGTGCTGTTCAAGGCATGGTGCATAGCAGGGTGCACCTCTTGAACACTGGACTTTGCACCCCCACTACCTTTTGCAGGCAAGAAAAAAATTCTTCCCATCAGGGCAAGCTGTTCTTTTGTTCTCTAAAAATGTAATCTGTGTTCCTGGCTTGGGAAAATTGCAAAATATATCTTCTTCTAAGAAGAGTTTCATGTTTCCCAAGTTTTCTTCTGTAGGCAGAAAAACAAGTCATGGGAGCCATCTTTTCTGCTGTTTTGGACAAGCAGAGTAATAGGACAGAATGAAAATGGATAGTTTAGTTCTACTGTGTTGCAGACAATGAACTCTACAGTAAATTGACCATGAAGAAAACACCAAAATAACAGGATGGAGTAAAACACTACTTGGAAATATTTGGTATCATTTTACCAAAATAATATCCAAAAATTTCAGATTAACAAAGCTGTCTTCAAATCAAAATATGGATGTTAAAGTTTTTATTAATATAGATATCAACTAAATTCTTTTTAAAACATAACCAATTAATTAATAGAAGCAGAAATAGGAAGTAAAGCTAAACACCCATAGGCTAAATGCTAATTGCTTAATTTACAGAATAATTTAAAAAAAGAAAAAAAAAGAAACCTTTTTCACTTTCATTCCATGTAGCAAAGTTAATGTTACTGTACTATTCTTTCAAATCTCCAGTGTGGTTTTTTTGCTTCCAAGTTTGCTCTGAAATCTTAGTGATAGACTAATTTTTTTTTTCTTAACCACAGAGTATAAGGGAAAAACCTGCTGCATGCATTCATCTTACGGAAGTATCATTACCTAACTGTTAGAGCATTAGGCAAAGCTCTTCTGTTTCCTCAGCATGTCCTGCCACTGGCGTGCCGTCATTGATATGATTTTTGGAGTTGTCCAGTGCAGGGTCAGTAGATGAACTTCATGATCCTTGCAGGTAACTTCCAACTCAAGATATTCTATGATTCTTTGCCAGAAAAGCATTCACATAAACAGTGAACCATATTCCAGCATATCGTGTCTTCTAAACATCAAACCAGTAAGGCAGTTCATGTATGTAGCAATATAAAGCAAAAGGTTCTGCCTACAATAAAGGATTTATTCATTCCAGGATCAAGCAAAATTTTCTTGAATAAATAAAATTAAGTATCTTTACATGATAGTGATACCATATTTTAAAAATTTTCCTTGTTGATCTCATTTCATGACCCCCTTGCAGATACCAAGCATTATTTACTTTTCAAGTCATGGTATTACCAGAAAGCTCACTGAGGGAAGTAGTATTTTAGGTACTGTCACAAGTGAGAAGGTCAGATTCAGACTGCTGTGTTGGAGTATGTAAAAGAAATTCTAATAACAACATTTTAAAATGTTTCAAGTACAGATACTATGCAGCTGAGATAAATAAAACAGTAGTAATAATAATAATAACAATAATAATAGTAATAATATTTGGAATATTTTTTTTGGTTGTGTTTTTTTTTTCCAAGTGAACCAAAGCTAGATAGGTTTCTGTCCCTTATTTTAGATAATTCAGCTTTTGGTTCCTAAAACAGCTAAGACCTAGCAGATACAATTAAGGATGCTATAATTTAGAGCTATATTTAGATTTTAACAAGATTTGTTAGTTTTATTGCCTTTTATACTTTAGCAAAAATCTAAAAATTCCACAGTAGTTCAGCTGAAGATTCTTATGCAAAACAGTTGATATTTTTTAGATTGTTCAGATCTTTGTGAAATCAAAATAAAAATTGTTTTTTCTTCCTTTAATGATCACTATCAACTGAATTTTAGAAGACCAAGGAGCTAGACTTTTAATCTAAGTTGTTAAAATGTGAAAAACTAGCATTCACAGAGGAAAATGGGAAATCCTCATTTATTCTATTGTTTTACAACAAAATTTCTGGTAAGTTTTACCTTCATTGTAATACAGGGTTTTTAAAGTACCTCTTTGTTTACAAAAGATGCTTGCATGGCTATATTTGCTGTTTTAGCAGAATAATTTTTATAAATTTTCTCAGTGATATAAAATGAAAGCCAGTGAGGGGGCTGAGTGGCTGGGCTCCTCTTCTTTTAGTTAATACAGTTTCTTTCTCTAACTGCAAAGCAATCTTGTCCAGAATTAAATCAATCAGACTTGAAAACAGAGTGTAGACATCTATTTAATTTTGAAGCACACAACACATTACTTATGCCTTTTGCATAGACTTCAGAGCAGCTGAATGGTCTATTTTATTTGTTTCCTGGATCCTGTATTTTGAATTAATATGTCTGTAGAATCTTCTGTGCTATGTCAGCATATCTATTGAACAGTGTTGTCAGGCAAGGATCCCCTAATCAAGTTTATGGCATCTGTCAACATATATTATTATGGATAGAGAATTGCACTGGCTAGCTGATTTCAGGTATCCTAGAGAAGTTTGGTATTTTCTGAACCTGACTGAAACTGAACTTTAGAAATTGAGGACACTCAGCAGCTTTCAGAACCGGGCCCTCTATTTGTGAAAAGATAATGAGAATGTGCTGGAATATTTCAGGCAGAAATAAACTGACATCAAGACATGGGTAGACAGAAGTCATGACATAGGGCAGTGCTAACATCTGCCTCCTCTAACATACTGTAAACAGCATCAGGAATCTCCTCAAAGCTCCTGACACTGTAATATTTGTCAAATCCCCCAGAATGTGGAGTTAGCCATATCAAATGTCAAGGTGACTGACATCAGCTACTGTCACACTGGTTCTGCAAGCTATCCTTCCCAGGGTGGATGACAACAGAGAGGCTCCATGGAGCTCCTGCTCTCATGCGGGAGCTGGAATCCTGGCCTAAACAGCCAGCAGGAGCTGAGAGTATGGCTAAAAGCCCAAATGATCAGATTGCTTTAGGCTGATGTGAAAGGAACTTGTTTGTTGTAATTTGATTTTCTATTATAGCTGTTTATTCAACACTAATTGAGGTTTTGAGCAGAGTTTTGTAAAATGGAGTTATGCCCACAAGCCTCATCTTTTACCGACAAGCTTAGCTTCAACCAGTATTATCCTTGATATGCCAAATTACATAAAAAGTGACAAGCCTGGAAGCCTAATATAGAGTTTCCACATGTTTATGTGGACAGATGGCTAAAAGCACCATGGTTTGGGAGAGTGTTAAGTGCAAAAAGCCTGACAAAAGCAGTATGTATACATTTATTATACTTTTTGCCTAAGAATATCTAAGTACACTTATTTGTTTCAGTCACTACAGACAGCTTGTGGCAATAGACATTCCTTCTAGTTACCAATATAAAGAACAGAAACAAATTGATTAAAAAGTAACATTGATAATAATGCTACTATCAATGCAGCCAGACTTGAGCCCATGCTTGAATAATCCTTGATGACAAAAGTGTATTTGTTTCCCTTAATAATATGTTACTCCATAAAAAGAAATATTATTATATCATGAATTTAACTTGCTAAAGATCTGTTATATCCTCAAAGCATTAATAAGTGCTTCTCAGACATACATTATGATTTATGCTCATCAATATGTTGACAGAGATGCTTAAGTTTTTGGTGAAGATCTATTCATAGGATATGTGTACAGAAAAATGCTTCCAAGTAGACACTGGGGAATAAATAAAAGAAAATCCTTAAAAATGAAATAACTTTTAAGACTTCTGGCAGAAAAAGGCACCAACAAAACCTAAAGAAAATAATCAGAACCATTTGTGTCCCTTGTCTTCATTTCTTCTTGTACTCAGAGGACTCAGGCTTGACTTCACTGTTTATCACAGAAAGGAAGCCATTTAGAATTTTCCAGGCACATTGTAAAAGAATTATGATTCCAGTAATATATGGATATTTTCGAGGTCTTCCCTACAGTTTCCTCTATTATAAGAATTGAATTATACTACTAATACATAGATTTTAAAAAAGCATAGAGGATGAAAACAATAATTTTCACAGTGATGGCAAAAATAGCCTGTGAATTAGTGTGCATTTTATGGTTTGACCTTTCAGATTTTTTCCACACTTAAATCTAACAGAAGACTATTATCTTCATGTAAGGTGCCATAGCTCCTAATTTTAAGCTCCTGGTCTCTTGTTGGAATGTAATCCCCAGCACCAGATGCCTTTAAGTTCTTCTCTTAGGATCTAGAGAGGATTAGGCACCTTACAAAGGTCATTAAATTCTGCATTTTTGGCAATAGGAAATACTGTGATTTCTCATTTTGCTTCAGAACATGCTTATCCAAGTCTGAGCCAAGGGCAGGTGCCTTCAATGCAGTACCTGAATGCAGATACTCAGGTTCTCTTCTGAACCAAGCAATTCATGGTAACTGAGCAGGAATCTTTTTTTTTTTTCTTTCCAAATGCAGGCAGGGAAGAAATCATCTAACTGTACAGTTGGTTATGATTTTTACTTTCATATTGTTTATAATGCTTATCTAGAAAGCTGAAGACTTTCTTACATATTATATTAAGTTGCTGATTGTAATATTAAACATTGTATTTGATCTTTCATATGTGTAAAGAGGAAGGCAAAACTAACACAGGAAAGGAAGGAAGGAAGGAAGGGAGGAAGGAAGGAAGGAAGGANAAGAAAGAAAGAAAGAAAGAAAGAAAGAAAGAAAGAAAGAAAGAAAGAAAGAAAGAAAGAAAGAAAGAAAGAAAGAAAGAAAGAAAGATGACTCCAGATAGTTTTAATTCTGCATTTTTTAATTTCTTTCTTGTGTATTTGCTCTCAATTAGGACTTTGTTGTTATTTTTGTTGCTATTGCTTTCTTTAGTTTCAATTACAAATATAAAATACATGAACAGTTAAAAAGCAAAAACCAGAACACATACCTTTTGTACCTCAAGATAAATGTTCTGGGTTGAATATTGATAATATTTTGTGGGGGGTTTACTTTGACCTCACAAACCCTTCATGCTTCTTAAACAGCTTGAAACTAACTAGAAAGTCTTGAGAGAAATTTTTCTGATAGATATACATTCTAATGTCTTGATGCTTTTGTGACAATGGAACCTGGTGTAATATCTATTGCATGATGGAAAAGAAAACATAGAATCATGGAACCATAGAATGATTTGGGTTGGAAGGGACCTTTAGAGGTCATCTGGTTCCAACCCTCCTGCCATGGGCATAGATACCTTCCACTACATCAGGTTGCTCAAAGCACAATTCAGCCTGGCCTTGAACACTTCTATCATGGAGTACCCACAACAGACATATTTCTTAATGGCCTCAGTAAACCTTTCTTTTAAGCCCCCTTTAGGTACTGAAAGGCCAATAAGGTCTCTCTGCAGTCTTCTCCATGCTTAACAATTCCAACTGTCTCAGCCTGTCTTCACAGAACAGGTGTTCCAGTCATTTGACTTGGGCTGTGAGTGCTAAAGCTGGACACAGTGCTCCAGGTGTGGTTTCACAAGAGCCATAGAGTAAGAAAGAAAATCCCAGGGTCCTCCTTATTACCCTGCTTTCTGGAAGGAGGATGTGTAAATATTAGACTGGGATAGTCAATTATAGATAAGAAGTTGACACCAGGAGAGTGAACAAGAGGCGATATGAAAAGAGTTTTGTTATATTGAGCTATAAGGTAGTCTGGGTTAAGTATAGGAGCAGTTCTTGTTAAATGCTGTCATCTTTCTCAGAACTAGCAGAGGAATACTTGTCATAAAATTGTTCCCTGATACATCAATGTTCTAAGGAAAATATGTTGGAATACCTGAAAGAAAAGGATTAAAATAAACAGCATGAAATTCACAACACAAATTTACAGGATATTGAGGACTAAAACACTTTTTCTATACACTGAAATGTTATGATGTGGAAGCCCCAATCAGCTTTCAGGTGGTGTTAAATTAACCACGAATTAATATGAGAGCACATAGTACCTACTCAGCTCTCTAGGACTACAACCTATGAAAGACCTAATGAATAGATACTTGAATGTTTACATCTGAAAAAAAACCCCAACCAGACAGAGATGTATGGCTCTTTCTGTGAAACACAGATCCTCTGTATTAAAGACAGAAAATGAATAAATAACCCCTTCTTCAGATATTATGTCCCTTCCACACTCCACTCAGTGATAAGAATTAAACAATACACATGCCAATAACACCTTATTGCATATAAAACTACTGATCTGAATATGAGCTATTTTTTGCTATGAAAATCATCTATCCTAAGTCTGTTACATGGGACATGGAAATTAGAACATCTTGTAAGAATCTGATACCATAACTTTAGAGTTTTGACAAAAAACAACTCCAAATCTGGACCAATATTTTGCAGATTGGCCCTTATTATGGGATAAGCTATATCTCAGTTTGGAGCCTGAGCTAACCACTGGTGTATTTTCAATAGATTTAGAGTTTGAAATTCCCATCAAGGAAAAGAAAACATTAAGTTGACACTGGTAATACCTAATAAAGTTAAGATGGGGAAATTCCCTTAAGTGCTTTTTAAAGTTCTTGCCTTTCAAGATTTTAGTTAAGTGTGGGATCGGAGCTTCCCTGCATATGAAATTGTTGTTGCCATGCAATTGTGAATTAAAACATTTCCTCTAAGTTTTTGTTACATATTCAGTTGCTTTCTTATTCTCCAATAGATTTGATATTTATGAAATGACAGAATAAAAGCAATAAAGATAAATTTCATCAAAGACTAGAAGAAGGTCTAAACATGAATATTGGATGGATGATGAGTTTTATTTACTTAAAAGTAACTTAATCTTTTCCACTTTCAGATAATAACAAGAATTCTATTTGAGAAGTGAAAGAAACTAGAATTCAAAACACGTCTATTTCTGCAGTTTAAGCACAGTCATTTTGTCTAATCACGTCTTATGTTTGGTCTCTTTGATGTTATGGAGTTAGCACTGAGAAGAAAAAAATGACAAAGGTGCAAAATATTTCAGAACAGTAGTGCTGAAAGCTGTCGTTCATAGTTTTCCTTTTCAAAGCTTTTCCATTAAAAATCTCCAGATTTATTGGAAACCTGTGGTGTTTAAATTTTCATCATTAAATTTTAATTATGATCTCCAGCAGTTTTGGTATACCTTTATTTTGACAGGAATGACAAAATATATGTTCATTTAAATGAACTTAGAAAGTAGCATATAAATTTTAATGCACATTTTCTTATCTCTGACTTTTACTTTACTTGCAGAAGATCACTATTTGGGATGATTTACATTTGTTTCTTTGTGTAGTATATTTTGAATGAAGTTTGATTTTCATCAGTTAAAATATGTGATTAGAATAATATACTTATCAGCAGTGCCCAAATTAAGGACTGGTGTGGTTACCTGTAAGAGAAGGCAACAATCATGAATGCTGTCATTCCATATTTATTTATCCATTCATTAATTTATTACTATGTTTATGTAACAGGTGCTGGTCGTATAAAGAACTTGTGATTTAGTTTTCATTGTGGGACTAAAGGTAGGAATAAATAACCCCAGTTAAGAGTTGCCATATAGCCATCAAGAAATTTTTTTCTGAAAAATTCTTTTCTGAGCCAGTGCCGTACCTACCTAGCACCTAAGCAGTTAATGCTCTCTCTTCTATGTACAGATAGATCATTTTGCAGTCTTTGCAGAGACTTCAGACAGGGAGAGTCACCTCAATTTTTGTCTGCAATCAGGCGACTGGTTTAATTGGGCAATGGCAGAGCCTTGCAGGATATCCTAATGAGCCTAATTGGTAGCAGAAATCCGACTCCTGGGAGAACAGAGATAGAAACCAGACAGACAAAGAGACAGGTAAAGGCTACGGAATGAGAGAAATAAGATGGAAGGGCTCTGTCAGGGCTCAGTACTGGTATATACACTTCTTTGGCTCTTTCTTCTCTTAGTCTCTCTTGCTACTTTGTTTACCAGCTGTGTGCCCATGGCACTGTTGTCTATGTCTTTTCTGTTATTGAGTAGTCCTATGGATTTTTTTGTGCTTATCACGGCTTTTGTTCCAGAGTGATCTGAATATGCAGGGAGTCCTAGCTTGAAAGGCTGTCCAGTCTAATCACAAATCTGCTTTTGCAACACTCAGTGCAATGGGGAGTGGGAGGAGGAAGAAGAAAAAAATTCTGATCAAACTGTGTTTCTGAGAGGACGAATCTTCAGTGTAGCTTTGACCACCTCACTAACAATATCCCCGTCGTCAGCTGTCACAGTTCTGTCACTGAAATTCCTGGCAACAACTGAATTTTAATGAATGTCTGCTGTGCTCTAGAATTTAAATGAGATATTTGATAAAAGAGAGAAAACCTTCTGCATATCTACCTTATGCTCTTAATGCATTTCTCCTGGTAAAAAATAAATAAATAACTTCAGGATTATTTTACTACTAGTTTTCTACAGAGATTTCCCTGCAACGCGGTACTGAACTGTTTTCATGCAGATTTCCCCCTGCTCTGATAGAACCCAATTGCAGCTGCATTTGCAGCTCCTCTTGCTTTCCAGCTTCCTTACCTTCCCAGACTGGTAGTGGAATTCATCTGTGATAGTCTGAATCAGTGTCAAAGTGTGTGAGGCCAGCAGCAAATAGTTTAGTGGGGACAAACTCGACTGAGCAGAGTTATGGCAGTGCGTATTACCAGGATCTTTGCAAGTGAGATACTTATTAATCCCTAATAAGTGATGCTTTACTGGGTCCTGAAGACCTTAATGACACATTTGCTTTCTTTCACCTGCCTGAAACTATTTTTTTTTTTTTGTAGTGTAGACTCTATTTTGTTCAGCAATAGCAGTGTGCATATCAAAAGTGCTGATTGCAAAATCCTCGGTTTGCTGAACGTGTCTGGTCTCAAAAGTAAGTTTTCAAGCTCAAATGGAGCCATGAATTGATTGTGGGGGAAAAGTAAGAGTTAAGCATTTTTAGTATGTATTGTGCTTTTCTCCTATGCAGTATGTGACACTACCTAGGTGTAAACACTGCCTCACACAGATGTGCTAGTTGAATTCCTACTTGTGTGTAACTGCTTGTTGGGAAGTGAGGCGAGATTAAAACTCTTTTGCACTTCTTCATTTGCGAACAGTGGGAGTATATATATGTGAGCATATATGTGTGAAACAAAGACCCATCTTGCAAAGAATGTTTCCCATCAGTGGTAACAAAATGAAAATATAATGACCCACAATCTTCTTGTAGAAATCCAGGATATTTACTCAATTTAATGTTTTACATAGTGAGGATAATCTATATATAATCCAAATAAACTTGTGGGGCAAATGACTATTTTCCCATCCTCACCTCTCTAGATAGTTTATAGATTAAAAAATGTCAGTATTGAAAACAGTACACAAAAGGTCACTGTAAGTGCAGCACTGGAAACAGAAGTTGTATCTAAAACACAAAGAAAGGAGCAGCTGGTACTTCTGACTACAGGCTGAAGTATCAGTTGTGAGATCACCTGCTCCAATGATTACTGAAATTCATTGTAATGAATCTGCATGAAGTATGCCCCAGTTAGAAACTTGAATTCACAGAATCACAGAATGTCTAGGTTGGAAGAGACCTTCAAGATCATCAAGTCCAACCCATGACCGAATACCTCAACTAGATCATGGCACTGAGTGCCACATCCAGTCTCTTGTTAAACACATCCAGGGATGGTGACTCCACCACCTCCCCAGGCAGACTATTCCAGAACTTAATCACTCGTTCTGTGAAAAATGTCTTCCTTATGTCCAGCCTGTATTTCCCTTGATGCAGCTTGAGACTGTGTCCTCTCGTTCAGTCAGTTGCTGCCTGGAGAAAGAGACCAACCTCCACAATGTCCTCCTGATATCTCATAAATTATCTTTTGCTACCTGTGTAAGTACAGTTATTAGTACAGGGTACCCTTTGAAAGGTGTGTGTGCTTTTTTTTTTTCCTTTTTTTTCCCTGAATGAAGGGTAGGTTTAAGGAAGGTTTACATTTGGTACATGAAAAGGGATTACCCTCTACCCCATTTATTATCTGTGTACTATCATAGGATATGTTCAATTTCCTATGCAAATAGCCTGAAGTGTGAAATGAAAGTTGGGAAGAGTCTAGAGGAAAGCCAGGGATGCCTAGCTGACAACAATACAAACTGGCAGTGAAACACAGAGCAGGGTGCACACCAGGGGAAAAATTTGCCACAGTAATTACTGACTGAATTTAGTACAGTGTTGTAGCATAGAATGGGAAAGAAATTGTCTTTGCTCACTTATCAATGCTGACATTGATGATGAACAGTTACAGCTACCAGCTTTACCTTATGCCAATGGAATTAAACCAAGAATAACTGGGTGTGGGCTGAAGAAGTGCACAATCATTTATTGTGCTTGATCACATTTAGTCATCACTCTGGATCCAGAATTGAATAGGTTTCACATATCTTATAACAGTACTGAGGGAAAGAATTTCGTACTGCTAAACCAATTATAATATACATTTTAATGTACCACTATAATTCTTCTAGCACTTACCTCCATGCCAAATACTAACTGCCCTGTGTGTTTCCTAACCTCAGGCATTCTGTCTTTTCTTCTTCATCTTTCACTAGCATCATACTAATGTAGATGATTATGATAACACTTGGCAATCTAAACTTTTCCACAAGCTTCACATGTAGACCGAGGCTGAGAATCTGGAAGTCATATAAAAATAGCTGCTTTCCTTCTTGGTGGAGCTCAGTACAGATCAGACATTTCTGACAAGCAACACTGGCCTCCTGGTTTGAACTGCACACCTCTGTGTGCAGATACTAGAATATCAAACTCTGTTAAGCCGTGTATTGTTTGCTGTCAGCACCAATCCATCCTCTTGGATTGTTGGGGGATGATCTTGGTCTGTGAGTAATTTATGTAGGGAAAACTGCTTTCTTCTGCTATGATCCTAATTAGTCTGTCTCTCTCCTTGCATCTTCCTGACTTGCAGAATACGCTGTGCAGGCTGCTCAAGTAGCAGGATTTCACTGGATGAAAGGTCATCGTTTCACAGATGAGCAGGTGACATGCTCATCTGCACAGGACAGTGGTCAAGTGAACGTGAGAGCCATTTCCCACACTGCTGAGAAAGCGTCTTGACTGAAACAGAGGGGAGTGAATCCGTGTTGTCTGCAGGGTACAAAGTTTGAAGCCAACTCCTCTGGTTTCCAATTCCAATTTCATTTTTCAGAAGGAGAAAGCCAGCCTGCATTTATTGCAGATTCCAGAAGCCAGCTGTAGTGGTAGTTGTGGGATAACTGGAGAGCAGCAGGCATGCAAGATGTCAGGGAATGAACCAACTTCATTGAGTTACCAAAATGTCTGGGCATAAGAAAATACACATGACCCTCGTTTGATAAAAGAGAACATCCTTCCATTGGTAGCTAATTGGATCAATAGGACCCTTTTCAGACTGTTTTTAAAATGGCTGAAAGTAACTGGTAGCTATCCATAGGAGTTTGTGCCAGGGCACAGCTGGTCTGGTCAGGAAAGGGAAGTGGAGAGTAAGGTGGCAAGGTTTGCTGATAATGCTAAATTTATGCAAAATATTAAGGAAGGAATCTGAATGAAGAACACATAAAGGATACATTTTGTGGAGCTGATTGACTGGTGATAAAAGGGTAAGTGAGATTCACTTTAGACAAATGCAAGGTAGTGCTGGTTGGAAAAAAATCCATCTCTATATATACAGTGAAGATCTTTAAATGAGGTATTACTATTCAGGAAAGAGATTTTGGACTCATTATATAATTGCACCCTGAAAACATTAGCTCAATGTTTAGTGGTGGTCAGAAAAATAAATAGAGTTCTGAGAACTGGCTAAAGAATTGAGAGAAAATCAGAAATTATAATTATGCTGCTATATAAACCCAGGTTGTCTTCACATCTTGAAAGCTATTTGCAGTTCTGTTTATAAGAATAAAATATTAGATATGGAGAAGGTACAGAAAAGGGCAACAAGTATGACAAATAGGGTGAAATGATTTCTGCAAGAGAAAAAGTGAAACAGATTTGGATATTTCCGTCTGGAGAAGAAATGGATAATGAGCACCATGGCAGTGAGTGAATAGGAGAATAGTTTTTCATTCATTCTCAGAATACAGAAACAAGGCAGAGACAAATGAAATTTTAAGGAGATTTAAGTCAAAGAATAAAAAATAGGTACATATTTTTTCCACAGAAGGTCTTATTAAATTATATGAGTTTCTGACGTGGAATGATATGTATGGTAAGTTTAGATGAGTTAAAAATAAATTACTGAAACCTGTGGAGAAACATTCATTAAGTACTCATAAACACAAGGATAAAACCTGTGACTCAAAAGTCCTCAAGGTGCACATTATTGTTATCTCAGAGGAAATGTGGGGGTACAGTGTCACAGAATGTCTGCCCTTTTCTTTTTTTTCCCTGAGATATGTGCTCTCAGAAACAGGATATGTTGGTAGGTGGACCTGTTTCTGACCCAGTGCTGCTGTACTCAATGTCAAGGCTTAATCACCCAAATCTATATCTCAAAACACACACAAAAGTGTAACCACTTATTAAACCTGTTTTCAGAGCAGAATTCAGACTGAAGTAACCCAGTCTTTCAACAGAGACTAACCACTGGGAACAAAAAAGGTAAAATAGTTTTATGATGTCCTAAGACTACAATGGATTGTGAATCTGCAGTAAAAATCACAGCTGTGCTTTAATGTGTAAAACTTTTCCTGTTGAGCATTACTCCAGCCTCTGTCTTTTTTCTTTCAGTTTTTATTCTTTTTTTTTTTTCCTCTTTCTTATTTTGCCTTTAGCTTCTGACTAGGACAAAGAAATGGCATATAAACATATAGGATTACTTGGTAGTGGTTATGTAAATACCAAATATAAAGGAGAAATTCTTGTCACAAGGAGAAACTAATATATTTT
Source organism: Leptocoma aspasia (assembly GCA_013399835.1). NCBI lineage: Eukaryota > Metazoa > Chordata > Aves > Passeriformes > Nectariniidae > Leptocoma > Leptocoma aspasia. The sequence continues at coordinate 76,096 of VXAX01002697.1, forward strand.
ATTGCAGCAGTTCCATGAAGGTTATATATAGAGTAGTGCTAAGAAAAATATATTCAAGTGGCAAAGGTCTAACCAGGGATATTCAGACATTTCTCTGTTAACTCAGGAACCCACAGTGGGACCACCACACAGGTGATTTTTCTGTACTTATTTTTTCTTTGCAGCTCCCATATTGTGTACTAGAACTAGGAAGAGGAATTAATTTCTTTTCAATTTAGTACAAGATGACACTTCCAAAGAAGAAAGAAGATGAGAATTTCCCACTGTGAGTCCAAAGATGAAGAAACTGGCCTCCAGAAATAAAGCAAATAGCTGGATCAACTCAAAGAAGCAAGGAGTGCATGGTCTTCAGAAGGATTTGAAAGGCACTGAATCTCTACAATCTTTGCTAGAGGACATTTCACATCCCAGTGTCAATTTCACCTTAAACAAAGCTTTTATTTAAATATGTCCTTAAAAACTAAAAGGTCCTAAATTTCTTTCCAGACTCTCCTAGTCAGGGAGAGCAACTTTTTAAGTGGGCAGATAGGGGTAGGTCACAGGGGAACAGTTTTAAACAAAAAAGAACAGGGATTTAGGTTAGATCTGAGGAAGAAATCGTTTAAACAGAGGGTGGTGAGGCACTAGAACTGGCTGCCCAGAAAAGTTGTGGATGACCCATCCCTGGCAATGTTGAAGGCCAAGATGCCCTGAACAAGCTGATCTAGTAGGTGGCATCCCTGCCCAAGCAAGGAGGATTGGACCTAGGTGATGTTAAAGTCTCTTCCAACCCAAACAATTCTAGGACAGCAGAGAAGGTATGTGAAAATATAACAATAGAGTTACTTTAGACATCCTCTTGAACTCCAGATGGCCTTATTCCTGGACTCAGGTTTGTGGCAACACATCATGTATCATGTCTGCTGCCTCTGGTTCCTAGTAGTTTCACCTGCCTTAATCCCACCCTTCATGCTATTTCTGTGTGATACAGAAAGGGCTTTTGGGAATATGAAGGAGTTTTGCCTGCATGCATTTACCTCACAGTTTTTAACTATGAAGTCAGTTTTCATACAGGCTAAACTTCCACCTGAATTGTGGGTTTTTCACCCAAGACTGCCTGCATCAATAGTGGAACAGTTTTATACATGATCCTTTAGGAATTGAAACAGCATGGCTAGGAAATATTCACACTGAGGTACTACAGAGCTCCAAACGGCCTTGGAAGGTCTTAAGCAGTGGTGGGAAGGTAAAGTATATCAAGGTATTTTTCTGGAGTCAAAGTGAGTTGAGCAGTCTCACTGCTAGCCTCATAGAAAGAGGCAAGAATTTGTTGAAAGGCATAATTTATCCCTCCCCACCCGCCTTTCCCCAAGATGCGGTATTCACCTCTTCTCTTTTCTTTCATGTGCCTTTGGCCAATGTGAACAAACAATCTGTTGGTGGATGTTTCTATAACATTTTTGAAAGAAAACTAAACATTTCCATAGTGTCATTAACTTTCTTCTTTTTAGAGGTACATACAGAAAGTAACAAAGTATCACAAAATGCTCCAAAATTATATTTTTTATTAAAATATGTACTTTCCTACTAGAGATCGTAAGTGTAAATTTAACAAATACAATAAAAATTAAAACATTAAAAGATTTCAGGGTAATTTCTGAATTTCCCCATAAGACTTCACAGAGCCTATTTTAAAATGACAGAAAATCAACCATAACCCAGCAGAATGTATTAACTTCAAGATTGAAATTAAAATGTGTGTTGCGGAATCAGCAGAGAATAAGGCAATGGTATTTGGGATGTTCTATTAAGAACATATCAAGTATTAAATTCCATTGAATTTTGGTCTCCAATTGCATTTTGTCAATTTCAGCTATTGTAGCACTTGAAGGTTCAGCCACAGCTAAACTTTAATCTTTTAAACGGAATAAAAGTTACTGAATAGATAGCATGAAATCTGCTAAGAAATACTTGCAATAACATTAAATAGATGCATTTTAAATACACTAGGCAGATGGGCCTCTGTCTTTTAAAAATTAAATATAAATGAAGGACTTTTTCATCAGCTGACTTTATGTCCCTGTCCATCTCCCAACTTAAACTCTGTCATTAACGTATTAAAACTATTAACAGAATTAAAACTATTCTTCAGTAGGATTAAATCTGTTGTTGTAACTGCAATGCAACTGTAAAGAACTATTTCTGAACTTGGAACAACAGCTATTTTGTTTAAATTCTGCCTTTATAAAATTTTCTTTTATATGCAGTTACATTAGAAAAGATAGAGGAAAAAGGCAATATTTACACTTGAGAAAGTTCCTTGTCGTTTTTCTGCAAGTGTTTTATTTGCAGTGTGCTGCAGAATAAATAGTAAGTAAAAATATGTTTCCTTTAAGAGATTTGAAATTTTCCCTTTTTTCAATATCTCTGTATTAATTTGTCCAGAAGCTTTCCCTTTTGCCCCTGGTGCTGGATTTAGTATACGAAAAAGAATTTAGTTAAGTAGTTTGTACAACTTTGAATTGCTCAATGTATAGCAATATTTATTTTTATTTATCTTATAGCAATATTTATCTTAATATCTTATATTTAGATAAGTGGCTATTAACTCTGAAGGTGTCAGAAGATGATGTTGGTTTTCCATTTGTTTAAATATTATTTTTTTGATTATTGTGCACCTGAACAGAAACAAAACCGAACCACTCATCCAGACCAGATAGCTACATAACATGAGCACACATTGAGAGTGAGAAAAATGTGGAAAAATAAGTGGAGAGATAATGCTTGTTGAGGCATCATCTGAATGGTAGGAGCATGAATCCTATATTGATCTTCTCTCCCCTGCTTCAAGACATGCTTGTGCCAGAGGGGAATCACAGACAAATTGCTATAATGTTTGACAATGTAATACTGCTTCACCTCTTATGAAAAAGTGAATTTTATGATAAATAACCTGTATAAATATGAACCAAAGATTTTCCTATTACATACACTAACTTACTAAGTGGGTAAAGTTGAACATCTTCCAACTTAATACAGTCATGCTTCATTATGTTCTTTTTTATGAGAGGGCTTTCATCATTTTACTTATTGATATTTCAGCATGAAACACTTTTCCCTCTATTCTTATCTTGTATGTGGTTTATGTTACTAGAGAAATAAATTTAATTTCTCCAGCCTTGATTTGTTTTGGCCAATTTCTAGTTTCTTTTGTTTATCTGTCATATCATCATTAAATAATTAAGAGTGGAATAGATTTTTGGAAATCTCTTCCAATTTACTTCTTGTTGCAAGGCTAAATTCTGGTTAGGTTAGGTTGTTTGCAGCTATTCTTAATTTTTATCTTACTATACTCTAAAAAGATTCTTGCTCCTTCTTCTCTCTTCTGTCTATTACACTGAAGATACACTATTTTCTTCTTGGAGAGCTTCATGAGGTTCCTGTCAGGCTACTGAGATCCTTATGATTAATTTTCCAACTCTTCATCCTAGTTTTAGTGGTCATGAGAAGCCAGTCAGCCTTTATTGAGTCACTAGCAAGGTCTCAAGGCAAGTCCTGTTCAAAGCTGTTTCTGGGCACTGAAGAAGAATGTGAATGAGAACAGCCAGAAAGGATTTATCAAGAGGAAATTGGACCTGACCAACCTAGCTGCCTTGTATGATGAAAAAGCCTGATCAGCACATTGAGGGAGATGATTCTCGCCCTCTACTCTCTCCTTGTGAGAACCCACCTGAAGTACTGCATCCAGTGCTGTGCTCCTCAGCACAAGAAGGACATGGACATGTTACAGGGAGTCCAGGGGAAGGTCACAAAGATGTTCAGAAGGTTGGAGGATGTCTTCTACAACAACAGGCTACTGGTGTTGGGACTGATCAACTTGGAGAAAAGAAGGCTCTGGGGAGACCTCACAGCAGCCTTTCAGTACCTGGCAGAGACCAGAATAGTTGGACTATACAAGAATATATAGTGTTAGGACATGGGGAAACAGTTTTGAGCCGGAGGAGGGTAGGTTTAAACTAGATATTAGGAAGAAATTCTTTAATGTGAGTGGTCAGGCACTGGAATTGGTTGCCCAGAGAGGTGGTGGATACCCCATCCATGGAAACATTTGAGGTCATTTTGGGCAGAGCTCTGAAAAACTTGGTCTAGTTGAATCTGTGAACTAAATGACCTTTAAAAGGTCCCTTCCAACACAAATTTTTATCATTCTATGAAATTTTTGTCACTCTATGAAATTACTAGATTTGTAGATGAAGAGTTGGCAGCAGCTGCCATCTACTTTGACTTTAGCAAAATTTTCAACATGATCCCCTATAGCATCTTTTCTCTCTCTGATAGGATGTTGCACTCCTACACTCTAGATATATTGACTACCAGAGAAGTGAAAAACTGGCTCATTGGGTTCAAAATGTAACAGTTAGTGGCCATATTGTACTGCAAACATGGTTCCCTTTTCCAGTGTTAGTGTTCTTAGATAGTTCTATTTTAATAAAAACCAAATAGCAGCTGAAATGAAACCTCTTCAGTACAGCTGGAACAAATTCCTAATGCAGGATAAAAGTTTATGTGTCTGAATTAGATTAACAGGATCACAAGGGATGCTGACAAAGTGCAATCTGAAAGAAATGTTTTATCATGTTGCAAATAGTTACATGTGTATTAATTTGAAGGCCACTATAGTTCAGCCATTGTAAAGCTCAGTTTATGACTTAAGATTTTTTGAGGGAATTTATAAAGAAAGGCAAAGCTTCCTAACAATTTACAGCAAGCAACAAAATACATCTAGTATAATTCAGAATTTTTTCTTTCAAATACTAAATCTTGCAGATACACTGCTCTTTCCTCCCAGACTCTGAGAAGGATTCTGATGGTATGTAGAAGTCAGCACGGGGCCTGTGAAGGTTACTTAAATTTCTGATACAAGGATTGTTATGTCTGGGCTCAGATCTGATGTCCCAGATGTAGGACATATAATTTAAAGACATGATTCCAGCTTTGGATACAGCCAAGTATGCTGCAGGTGTGCTAGCAAATGCTGCATCATCATAGCTGTGGAACAGTGTTAGGGAAAAAAAAGAGTAGTGGTATAAATATAGTGTAAGAGTTGAGGAAGTCACCGCTGCTGCACAAAACAAAACAGGTCACCCAAAACAGGTGTTGCAGGACATCTGTATGTATAAATATTTTGTTCATATTTGCTTGTCACCATAAATTTTTTTGTGAGTTCTTCTTACAAATATAGATTTTTAGATATTTGCCAGTTAGGTATTTGCCATCTACGAGCAGATTTCTCAGCTCTAGAGGTCAGCACATTATTTGGGCCAGAAATTATGGATGCAGAGTGGATTATTTTTATTGGTTTAATTTCCATATTTACATATCTGTGACCTATTTTTCTGAACAGATGTGGTAACATACTCCATATGGGCAAGTGATTTTTAAATGGAAACCTCAGGTGACATATTTTTGACTTGCACCAAGACAAAAACACCTGCTAAAACAACTAAACTAAAATATGTCCTGCAATTTTACTATGGCCTTTACCACACTACCACCTCTAGTTCACTATAGTTCCTCTTTGGACAAGTTCATCGGGCAGAGTGGTTTGGAAAAAATGATGGACTTCTCCTGATGGTCAACATATCAAACTGTAAATAAATATGACACAGAAGGTACAGACTGGAAAGGGAAGTTCTATCTTGTGGAGTACCAGAAGATGTATCTTAAATATAAGAATATTTTTCTTTAAATTACATATATATTTAGCCAAATGCTTACTTTTCTTTCTGTTCTTTCAGGAATGGAATTTACAAGTAAAGCATAGTTGCTGCTTTTCCTGCAACAAAGAGCATATATATATATATATATATATATATATATATATATCCCAAATTTTGTTTGAAATAGATGGTTGCATATTTCTGCAGTGCAGAAATTAGCCAAAAACCTAAGTGGATTGTGCTGAGGTAAATCAGAACTACTTCTGAATTACCTCTGCCGTGCTGCAGTCATTGGATTTACAGCACAGAAACGCGATGATCCTTTGTTCTGCTGGGTAGCCCCATGGTGTAGCCCTGCTTCCTCCTCTATCAGTCTAGAGATTAACTTTTGCCTTGTGGCTGAATGTTGTTAAAGTATTGTGTTTGGATAGCACTTAGAAGAAAAGGATTACTGACAGATGTATAAGTGAAGATAAATGAGCTTTTGAAATTATGAAATGCTAGAAGTTGATACTGTTGGGTTGGTACTATTATTGGGACTAAGGGTTCTGTGGAAGTTAACTGGGAAGGACAGTTCAGTAAAGTCTTCTTGTTTTCCTTTTCAGTTTAACTTAAGTTTTGTGAAACCGATTGATCTACCAGAATAATATATACAGTCTTATTTATACACCTTTCGGTGTATTCTCTATGTGTGTGGTCTGCCTAAAACGTTTATAAAATCCAAACACTGAATTTCAGTAAAATAATCACATGATATTGTCTGTGGTGATACTCCTTTATGCTTGTTTGTTAACTCGTTTGACTTTGGTTATTGTCTGTCTGGAAAAAAAATTTTTTTGACTGGAAGCATGTTATTTTGTATTTTTTGGTACACTACCTGCGTTGGAGTTCTGTTGCACCACAAGACTAGGTGTGTTTTCCAAATCCTCCATCACATTTCACTCCATGGTAAATCATCCCAAAGAGTTGTGGTAGGCTGGGTAATATCAGGTCTTTCTAGGTCACCCTTGCTTTGAAGATAACTAATTTTTAGGTTAACAATATAGATAAATGAAATTTTTAGATATATGTGTAGGATTAGATTATACTTTATGAAGAGATGAAAGAACTCTGGAGTTTTAAGGAGTATGGGAAAGAAAAGAAGATTGTCTGTAATATATTGACACACCTCAGTACTAGTACTGATAATTAAGACCTTGTATCTCACAACCAGTTGTTTGGTCAACAGAGTACTTTTGTTTCTCTCTGAAAAATGGTTTATTCAAATATATCTGAAGAATACTGGCAGAACAGTGATGTCAAACATCTGATGACTTGGTCTGGGATGGACCAACATTTTTGGAGTGTTTCTGCTAGAAAGAAGCAAGACTTTTTGGTTAAAGTACAGATGCTTATTTTATCAAATATGATTGGTATATACAAATCAATAACAGCTTCTGAAAACCTATTTTTCATGTCTAGCCTTAGGACCAAGCTTCTTAAAATACTTTTTATTTTTCTCACAGAATAAAGTCTTCTTCTGTGTCCTGCTATATTACACCTTACTTCCACCTGTGACTGCCTTCCCTTTAGTGGAATTTCAGAATTTACAGAGGGAAGCTGGGGTTTCCAGCCAGGCATGAACCTCTGCTCTCTCCTGCCCGCAGAGAAAATTAATCGTCAATCCTTTGTGGTTCCTACTGAGGAATGGTTCTTAGGCTCCTTCTCAGAAGCTCTCACAAAACTCAGAGCTTAGGTTGTGCAACAATCGTTTTCTGTGACTCTTCATCAAAATTGCTCTTTGTCAGAAATTAAAAAAAAAAAAAAAAAAAAAAAAAAAAAGGGTTG